>DF237543.1:0-52733 GCA_000708835.1 Klebsormidium nitens
GCCGTCACGGCAACGAGGCCACACAGCGTGACAGCTGGACCATAAGTTCGTGAAATCAACATGTCAAAGCGGGGTCAAAGCCAGTACTGGCACGTTCAATGACTAGCGTAGAGGAACGTTCTTCATTCTCGGTCTTCCTCCCATTTCTTTTCCGCGCCGTTCCGCGCATGTCAAGTTGCACAATTGCACGTACCCGGGGGATCGTACCTGACGGTGTACGGGCAGGCTCTCAGGCGCCACTCCGGCGGCTGGGCAGATTGTCGTCTATCTTTTGTGTCTTTAATTTGGCCCCCGAGCATAGGAGCACTCAGTGGCATGGCTCGGCTCGTCCAGTGTTATTTCCCCGTCTACTCGTCGTGAACGAGCTGAGCATCTTGACTCAAGTTAAACGGGCTGAGTATAAGTCCTGGCCCGTGTTTCTTCTCCAAAGCCCCTCCAACCATGCTCCGTGATCAACGCCTTCGCTCTTGGTTGGCTCTACTCCGGCCTCCTCCGGGCCTGGGCCATGCCGCTTCAGCCGCTTTAAGGGCCAGGGCCACGTGCACGTTTTGGTTTGACATCAGGACATCAGCATCTTCTGTTCGGCCTCGGTCTCATGATCAGGTTGTAGCCCAGGACCAAGTTGAAGTATGTACAGTATTCCATCAGGCTCAATCGGCCTCCGATGATGACTCCTGCGGAGGGCCCGGGCGGCCGGCCCTCCGCCGTCAGGAGCGGAGGGAGTTCCCCGGCCGCGGGCCGGACAAATCAGGCATGACAGGCATGCAGATCATGCAGCAGCAGTTGCTGCTTGCAATGATGCATGCATGCCGCATGCGGCGCATTGCTGGGCGCTCAGGTGATGTTGTCAGGCCCCAGGGGCCAGTGCATGGGGCTGTCTTTCTTGCCGCACAGCCCATCAGACGTACCTACTTTCGATCAGACTCCCTATAAGTAGCTGTATACCGGTAGGGCAAGAAGCAACTTTGAAGGTAGGCGGATGCTTGTTATGACTAACATGAGGTATCCAGGAGCTTTGCAACGCCAAAGTCTCTCAAGCTAGAACAACGATCCGTTAGTTGAGATTTGAGCCCTGGGTCATGGATGCGTTTAATCTGATGGTCCCCCAGCGTGAGATGCTGTTGAAGTAAGGATCGTGCTCATGGAGCAGCTGTAGCTGCAGCTGCAGTAATGTTTCTCTGACGGGCGTCGCAGCCGACACTTGGCGTCAAATCACAAGCAGCTCACCCTCAGCGAGCTTTTAAGAAGTTGGTCAGCACCGCTCAAATAGGAGCTGCCACCCTCCTGGGGTATCCAATAGAGAATGGCAATCTCAGTCCTCCGCGGCACACATCGCCTCCGCTTCTCTCCTCCTTGGCTCGCGCGCTCGTCAGAGGCTTCTGCATTTTACAATCCTCAAGGGAGAGAATGCTATGGCATCCAGTCTCGGTTTCCAGAACTGGGACCAACTGTCACAGCTTTCAAGGCAGGGCACCTGCAATCTGAGCCATTAGATTTGCGCTCAAAAAGCGGGGTGGCTCAATGTGGGTTCGGTCTGAATAGAGGAAGGTTCTCCAGTACTTGTGTGGGACGCAGCCTCCACATCACTTGTCCTGGTGTGAGAAGAGCGAGCACGTCTGCAGCAGCAGAAGCAGGTGGGACGACAAATGCTGACAATCATCCAGGTCTTTCATGGATTACTTTTAGATAGTGCATGAACGATGGGTGCTACCAGTCAGAAAAGGTTTGGAATGCTCTTGGAAAGTGCTCATAAGGACACCTGCAAAAGCTGGATTATCCAGCAGTCTTTAGAAATACTGTTGCAGAGTTTTCTTCTTCCACTCTTCTCCATTCTGGTTTCCTTGATCTGGTCAGATGTTGGTGGATAGAGAAAGGTACTGCAACATTTGGGTACATGGCAGAAGGTGACCATAAAAGATTCAAAGCAGATTATGGTGTTTTGAATGGAGAGCTGTGAGCTGTGCTCGACGATAGAGCAGCAAGTAAGAAGTAGTCCTTTTCTGGGAAGCGCCACACCACTGTGTTGATGGCTTGGAAAGGCAAATGAGGATTACTGGAAAGACTGCGTTCCTGTATTTAAACATTCCGGAAGCCCCCTTTGGTACTGGAGCTTTTGCGGGTCGGGAAGGTTCATACATGCAATGGCGTTCTGACAACAAGTTCTATCTGAAGTATTGGTGGCGTTTAATCCTAGAGTGGGCCTTGCCACCATCTCTTGCAACTAGCTCTGAACCTCATCTCCAGTTCCTCCCCAACCTCACAACGTATCATTTCTCAACTCTTTTCTGGTGGCCCCGATGAATTGGTGCCTCATAGGTGTACATTGATGGCGCAGAAAGAGTCCGCCCCATCAGCCAACCATCATTGCGCTCCGTGCTTTCCAATATAGAGAGGCTCTTTGCTTGAGGACCCCTTGAAGAGGGGACGCGCACAGATGCTCCGCCCTTTTGTACAAGGAGGCCGACTTGTGTTTCTCTTTTCAGGAACTTCACAGGGCCCAGATCCAGCCGATGGTTCTCTGGAAGACGTGGAAGGCGTCACTGTTAAGCATAGATTCGTGAGCAACGGGGGGCAGAGGTTACACTACGTTGAGGCGGGGGATCCTGGCGGGCAGCTAGTGAGTTCACATATGAAAGCGCTTTACACTCGATCAAGGGGTGGCTTGTTGCTCTGCTCATGTATGCTGAGTAGGCTGTGCCTTTATCCACTTTGTTTCAATCCGAGCAAAACTTTGGCACTCGGACAATTAACAATCTCTGTTCAATTCTGTTGCCTTCTAAACAAGATCCATGGAGGAGCTTTTTTGGCAAGCCGTTTCTCTGCGCCAGCACTGGTGGTGAGTGTAGTACGGCTGTCACGTTGATACAGAACAGGCGTCTCCCTTCAAGTCAATGCTTCGGATCACAATTGGTCGCTTTAATCCCAGCCTGACATGCCTGTCCCTATCAGTAAGGTGGAAATCAAGACCCGGAAAGGAGACTATATTCTGAAGCCGCAAGTGGTTTATTCTGGGATCTGAATAACATGGTCGAGGCCCAGCTTGTCACCCTTTTTAGACTTTGTTTAACACCAGTCTGTATGATACAACACGGAACCTCTCCCTTTTAAGGCATCGCGCGCAAAGCCGAGCACGTGTCCAGATGAAATTCAGACGGTACAACGTAAGTCTTCGCCTGAGCAACATGTCCCGTCACAACGAAGAAAGCGGCTGAAGCACGAACTCGTTCTCTGCACAGGCCGTTCTACTCCATGGCTGGCCTTCCTTCTGGTATTGCTGGGTCTACCAGCTCAAGCCCCTCGTAGAAGCGGGTTATCACGTCGTTATCCCGGACATGCGAGGGTGAGCAACCTGTTCTTCTCTCTCTTTCTTTTCTGTGTTCACAGAACCTAGATTGAATCTTAAGCCTGTTCAGACAAACTGCAGACTTGGCAATTGGGTGGGGGGCGACCGGGAACGGCAGCGCTGCCTTTCAGAATATGACGTCAAAGATCGAAGGCTCCAGGCTTCGTTTGTCGTCCTTAAATTGAACCCAGGTATTCGAACCTGTCCTGCCAAACTCAGCGATCCTCTGGCCAAAGTTCGCAAACTTTGCAATCCTTGTCTTCAGATCAGACGGTAGCCCTGTGATTGCGACCATCGCAAGAATCCCGCGATCTGCTGTTCATTTTACACTACTCAAAGTCTAAAATGAGAGCTTCGTTTCTGTCTCCATGATCGACCGGTTGACTAACGGTCGGATGCTCGTTACGAAGTTCATCGGATCCCTGCGGTTGAGAGTGCCTCAAGCACCGCCTTTGCTGCCAGTTTGTTTTGTCCATTTTGCAACCCGTTCAGAGTCATTTGCACGAGGCTACTAATGACCTAAATAAGTGCTTGTTGTGCGGACCCCTTTCTGTCGAAGCTTGAAGTTACACGCATATAGCGCAAGAGGGTTAAACTTGTATCCTTGAGTTCTTGTGGCCCAACGCAGCAGTCTGCTTAGAGGCGAATGATCTCAGGCCCACGTGCATCGGCAGGAGCAGACCCGCTTACCCACTTACTTGGTGAGCCTTTAAACCTGTTCTTGACAAGCTAATCCAATCCTCACCAAGGGCTGTTTCCAGGTATAACCTGTCGGACAAACCAAGCAACCTGGCGGATTCCGGACGGTAGCCAGCAGGACCAAATCTAGACCAGTGCCCCACTCAGTACATGGACACTTCTCTTAAAGCCCGTGCAAATCAAAGCAAATCCGCTCCTTAATCTGGTTTTTGACAAGCTAAGCCAAGGCTGACCAACGTCCGTTTCCAGGTATAACCTGTCGGACCAACCACGGAACCTGGCGGACTTCGGCCGGGAGCCGTGCCTTTCGGACATCAAGCTGCTTATTGAGAAGAGCAGTGGGGGGCGACCTGCGAACCTTGTGAGCCACGCTCCTTTCTGATTTGTCTTCTATCTGCTTTTGGTTTTTTCTTCTCTTCTTCTCTAATTTTGTTCCTGTGAAGCATGCCGACGTCTAGAGAGCCGCTGCCTTTGTCACCGAGCTTCTTCACTCCTTGCCCGTTTTCATATTTCATTATGGTCTTAGATGCAGCCAAGAGGCAAAGTTTGGCGGCTGATCCGTGCGTGTGTATCATCTCATGTGTGCCGGTTCCTTTCGAAAGCCTGGGAGCCTACGTGTCGTTTGACTTCCGCAGCCGGTATGCATCTGATGAGTCTTGCAGAACAGGGGTCGGTGAGAACTGCGTCGACGACTTTGACTAGCACTGATTCGATAACAGTAGATGGAGTATTATCTTTTGGAGAAAGAGTAAGACCAGGAAAGGGAGAGACGCGCTACTTCGACGGGTGCTCGATTCCAGTCGTATTTGCTAACCAAATACTCACTTTTGCAGATAGCCCACGACTGGGGGGGTGCAATCGCCTGGCATTTCGTGCGGAGCTACCCCCACCTCGTGTCGCGGCTCGTCACCCTCAACATTCCGGAAACGAGCACTTTCAATGACGCGTTGGAACACAATAAGGAGCAACGCAAGAAGAGCTGGTACATCGGTAAGCGCCTGGCACAGGCTGAGCAGTGAGTCCCTTTCGAAACCAGGGCCGAACGGCGCCATCATTTTTTGTGCTGTCGCTGGCGAATTTGGGGCGAATTTGAAAATGTCGAAACCGCACCGCAGAAGTATGCGCCTCTGTTCTCACGACCGGAAAGATCTTGAGACCAGGAAATCGAGGAAGCAGATTCTGCTTTACTCCGAGCCAGGTCCTGATACCCATCAGGACCAGAAACTATGTTGCATTCAGCGAGGGGAGAAGGCTTGACCGCAGCTGACGCACTCTGTTTGCACGTTCGCAGCGTTCTTCCAGATTCCGTTCCTCCCGGAGTGGCTCCTCAGCCGGAACAAGTGAGTGCCGCACTCTCCGCACAGTGACGTCACATGCTCGTAGATTCGTCAAATCATCGTAAACGCTGGCCCGTTGGAGAGAAGGGGCCCAGGTGCCTTCCGCTCTGAGCCTTCCGCTCTAAGCGTTCCGCTCTGGATGAGTTCCCCCGGCCGGTATTCGTGACGTGCTTACTCGTCAGCTCACCATGAGGCGTTGCAATGTCATTCTTGTGGGCTCCATTCGGATCGTGTTCTCCTTTGTCTCCATCCCTTAACACCCCAACATTTGATACCGTCACCTGCGTTTGTTCGGCAAACCGGACTGCTTCGTCAACGAAAGAGTTGCTTCTTGGGTCACTGTTGGTACGACTTTGAGTCCGAAGCTCTCGTCCGATGTCGCAACTGTTGGTCTGCTAGTAGGCATGATGTTTGGGAGTTCATCCCTGGACTTCTTTGCCCTTTCAAAGCTTATAGCCGACTGTGACTATACGCCGAGCGAATACATCATCCTTCTTAAGCTCCACTTCGGGAGAACACGTTTCGACTTCCTTTCAATCACGCGTCTTAGCTTTGCTTCAACCTGAGATACCAAGGGGCCTGATTTGCTGTTCCAGGTTCATCCTGCGCCCCCCACCCTTTTCTTGAACGCTGTTGCGCCCTGCTGACGTCACTGCTCACGCCTGCAGCTACAAGGGGCTCCAGATCGCATTGAAAGGCTCGAAACCACGGACGGAGGAGCTGCTAAGACGGTAAGCTGCAACAACGTCACGGCCGCTTAAGCCAGAGTTCCAACTCAATCCCGCCACCTCCGCAACAGCCACTGACATCCGGCCACAGATGTCAAATTAAGTCGAACTTCAGAATAGACGGATCCAGGCCCGTACTATCGAACCTCAGGTTGACCGTGCGCAGAAAATGCGATGCCTTTCCTCAATTGAGCTTCTTGGCAGGAGCTTCCCCTGACTTTTACCGGCAGATCGTGACGATGTTGACGTTTTTGTGACGTCAGTATCCAACGGCACCCCAAAACGAACCTCTTACTCTGCCGGCATGTCGCCGTTTCCAACCGAGCAGAGTCACATATTGTACTTGACTACTATCTGACGCTTTCGTGTCGAACGCTAAAGGGGTACTCCAAAACTGGTCCTAGGTAGATCCTTCTGTATCTCACATACAGTGGCTGGTCTTTGCGACCTTGGCCCTTACATTCTTTCAGTCAGCCACGCTTGCGTTTTCTGCAGGCACGTCGACGCTATCTCTCGCCCAGGAGCCCTCACCGCGAGCTTCAACTATTGGGCTCCTGAACTCCTACTTCTCCCATTTTAACACCCTCTTCGTTACAGACCTCAACAGTTACGCTCTTACCCAACCATTCTTATGTTTCCTCGCAGGCACGTCGACGCTTTTTCTCGCTTGGGAGCCCTCACCGCGAGCATCGAATATCACCGGTCGGCCTGGCGCGGCCACTGGGCTCCTAAGTTCTCCCTTCTCTCGTCACAGAATTCCACGGTACGCGCTTATCCAATAACCAGGATATCTCCTCGCAGGCACGTCGACGCCTTCTCTCGCCCGGGAGCCCTCACAGCGAGCATCAACTACTACCGCGCGGGCGGGCGCGGCCACTGGGCACCCGCGGGGGATCCCCCTGGGCGGGTGGAGCTTCCGGTGAAAGTCATATGGGGAGAGGATGATGTGGCGCTCGGGAAGGAACTGGCGGCGCCGCCGAAAGAGCTGGTGCCCAATCATGAGGTCGTTTTTCTCCCGGGGGTGAGGATAGCTTATTGATTTCTGAATTCAGCACGTATTGCACTTGGTTCTGTCCAGAAGCTTGTGTCGGGGGGCGGTCTTGATGTCACCTCTAGTTCTCGCAGCAAAATCGGTTGTTGTTAGTTTGGTACGGCGCTTTTCATTTTGAACCCGGTTCTAAGGACGGAATCGTCAATTCTACTGTCTCTTGTGTAGAGGCGGCGAAGCCGGTGCATCCGTGTTGCGACTTCTTCTTCTCATTTGGGACTCGGCACTTTGGGGTTCTGGTCTTCTTTCAACTTGGCCTTAATCAGGTCATTTCTCGAGAAGGCCTTAATCAAGACGGGCTACCAAACCAGGATTTACGCATTCTTTTCAGTAAGTTGAAGCGAAAGTCAAACTTATGCTTACGACGCTTGTCAGTTGGTCACGGTCGTCTGTCATCTGCGATTGGTCGTCGAACAAGTTGGAGGACTTTTACGTTCGTCTGGACGCAACGGATTACTCGTGGCAAGTCGCCGAATATCATTTGTGAACCACATCCTACTGTGATGTCTGAAGGGCTCATCTATCAGAAAGTCTGCGAACACGGTTAGTATTGCACGGCGCAGGTTTCTCACTGGTGCATGTGGGACGATCCCGAGAGAGTGAGCGCGGAGATCCTAGACTTCCTGGCCAAGGATGTCTCTTAGCAGCCCTCTTTTACCAATCGTCCGACGCATGCATTAACAGATTACTTGTACATTCATTTGAGTTAATATTAGTCGACGCTTTTGGGACTATTTCTGCTGATAGAGTTCAAAAAAATCGCATTACATGCAATTAACGAGCGCATTTGATCTTACCAAGCAAGGTCGGAGCGCCCGTCGGACAACCGTCGTTCTGATCCTGTTGGATCAAGCCGTTCCTTCAAAAACATTCAGGCACTTAATCACAGTCCCTTCTTGATCATGCCACCTTAATTGAATGTTACGCAATCATCTAAGGGCTTTATCCCCTCCCCGTAAGTTGTCTAGTTGCTACCAGCCATGATCGTGAGTTCAAGGTGCATTCTCGCACATTTGCTGAGTGGACATAGCGCGGCGCGCACGTACGTCACTGCATGAATCTGCATCAACCGGATCTAGCGCACCATGCTTTATATTGTAGGCATGGACACGGGTACGGTCTTGCCAACGCCTTCGTCAAGTTGATAAAATGAAAGACCTGTCGACTACTAAGCTTTGGCGCTTAACACATGTTGCAGCCGACCTTACTGCAACTCTTTTCAGCCGGGCCTGCCCAAGCGAGGACCTTGCGTATTCGACCAGATCTAGCTGTGCGATGACGAGGTGCCATGTGCATATGTGCATGTGCAATGCACAATATTTAGTCTAATAAGAGTACTTTGCAGTTGGCGCGTGCATGATCTCTTTCCCTAGAATTTGTCCGTGCATCCTGCCCTCCTGTCTCATGCCAGGTATACATCGCATGGATCTGAACGTTATAATTGGCATGCAAGGCGCCAGCTATAGCGGGTTTGAGACCTATGGAATCGAATTCGACCATTTCACTGCATTATATGCAACGTTCTGTAGGACCTAGTATAGTAGTGTGTCTTTGAGCAGGCCGCGCTCTGACGTAGTGACAGCTGGTACATGCGACTGGGGCCAGCCTGGTCGGACCACACGTGACAGTGCGCAGCCGCGCGGCCCGGGCCTGCCGGCGCGGCGCGTTCAACTTGAATGCAACGTTGACCGTTGAAATGCCCGGCGGCTACGGGCCGTCGGTTATCTACCGTTGGATGTTAATTCAACTTTTTAATGCGCGCGCAGCAACAGCCTACGTCAGGTTGGGTCCATCCGATGATTGCCTGCATGGTGCATTATGAGTACAGGTTTCTTGACGATACCTAGGACTAGTCTAACGATTGGTCTGCTGATGTCAGGCATTGACTCATCGGGGACTCATCGTTGGGTACCTGACGGAGGATGGTGCAGGATGGCCTCATCATACTTTGTGAAGCGTTTAAGACGCAGTCTTATGCACCAATAACCTGAATAACCCTCAAGCGAAATGTACGGAACTACCTTCTTGGAACTACATATGAAAGTAGCAAAGCTCTGCACAGTGCACACATGTCATACCGTAGGTACGTACCAGCTGGGCTCAGCTAGGGTCTCGCCACTTCGATTCTCACTCTTCATCAATATGTTGATATTGCGTTTCGGCTCAGCTACCTAGTATCTACCTATACTGTGTTCAGCTCTGGAGCCGGTACATGTGGGCTGTGGATGCGTTTGCAGTTGAGGCCTGACAGGTGAATCTCTTGTGAATCTATCGCGCCAGGATATGCTGGAAAGTGAAGCCTAGCTAATCATGGCGGCTGCCTTGCGACGCAAGAAAATCGGACTCGCAGAAGTGCAGCCTCAGTGGTTCGTTTCCGATATGGGATCATACCTATGGCGCTGCGGGGCCTAGTCTGGCACTTGCCGCCCCCAATAGTACCGGTATATGATGTGGTGGTTGAAACGCACGCGGCACTTGTCAATGATGCACGCTGGCATACGGTAGACTCCGGGTTCGACTTGTCGGTCGGACCCCACTTCTGCGAGTCTCAGTCTTTGTGCAGGAAGCCTAGGTAGGTAGTCCAAGCATAAGCGTTACCTGCTCACGGATCCAGTGTCAGAAGGCTGTCAGGAGACTGCTTGTTGGCTCAGATGATGTACATTGAAGCTTTTGGAAGCTGCCGACATCTTAGGCGAATCCTAACGGCGTCAAATCGTACAGCTGGCAGTTCTGATTATTGTTGTCGGCCGGATTGTACGGAACTCTCATCTGTCAGCCTGGCTGACTGAATGGTAAATGCTGATGCTGCTGAACACTCGGAAGGAAGCACGTATGACCAGGAAAGATGAGTGACTCAACGCAGGGTGCGTCGCTTGCCAATTGTCATGAGCGCCGAAAAGTGTAAGAGTGAAGAGCAATGGAACGGGACGGTGAGAGATAAGGAAGTTGATTGCAAGCTGCAATCATTACACCGCACTGTCAATTCAGTCTCTTCTTCAATTTCTCCAAGCTTCTTGCCGAGTCACTGATCAGTCAATCGAAAGGGATCTCTAGTACCATGATCCGGTTACAAGTGCGCCGCGCGGCATGCAGGAGACGAAGTCGGACTTTATCAAGCGAGGCAAGGGTCACCCTCTAGCGCCACATTCAAGTTGGTCAGAAGTCGAAGGTGGACAGGCTGAAGGAGAGAATGCTTTGGCCCAATCCTCTCTGGATGAGCCTGATAGATACACTGAGCATAAATTTTGGGCGTTGCACTTAGCTGCATACTTGTCTGTGCCAGCTTAGCGACAAAATTAGTGGTGCATAAAATATCCCTGGTTCTGAACCGGCAGACTTGTTGTCCCGTGCCAAAAGGACTTTTGGTACGAGATTCCACGACTCTGCGCAAGAGAAGTCCAATAGCTTAGAACAACCGGTTGCCAGATCGGCCCCTCGACACAATTTCTGAAGTTGAAGACACATTGCTGTGCCAATGAGGCTGGAGATTCACACTTCTTTCACGCTCAATTGTTTTGGGCAATCTTTCCTTGAGTTGCGTCAGGGGCTTTGACAAAAGGGCGGACCGCATGATTCCGAGGCGCCCTGCCGCTACTGAAAGTACTGGGTCCTGGGAAGCTCTCAGATGCAAGTGGAAAGCACAATCTTCAATTTAGCGAGCTGAACCTGACAGTGTAAACTTACCTGCTGCCACGTATTCTCCATTGGGCCTCAGATTGGCAATGGCCGTGTTGTCTCCACGTGGTGCAAAGAAACCGTTCGGAGTACGGTGAGTCTTACCAAAGAGTTTTGGGTTCATCATGCTGGCAGCTAGAAGAATTGTCTGACTTTCTCACTGCCTTTTCCCCACTGAAGGTGCCTAAGGCGCTGCTTCTTCCCTATGCTGCAAAACGCAAACTTAGACAGGAAGTTTTGGCTGCTAACAAGGCTGATTACCAGACTTGAAGCTTGGATTATTGGACAGTCAACCGGGATTTAACCTTGTTCCAAGGCTGTATAACGCCCAAGTTTGGTTACGGGACATATAACCAGATTAAAACCTGCCCAAAACCAGCCCAGAACCGTCCTTGGTGAAGAACCAAAAAGTCCTGTGTATAATTCATTAGAACCCCGCTTGCAAGCATTGACCAGATGAGACCATCTGAGCTATCTTTCTGCCTTTTGAAACTCTTCTTGCTGGAACTCTTGAAAGAAGTATGGCTTCAAGCTCGCTACTGTTGGTTTGATAGACTAAAGGCGCGTTTTGGCGCCAGTGGCCATCAGCCTACAGACCGGGACGATTGTTTAGACCAGTGTCACATTCCCAGCCAACCGCCAAGCTCACTGTGTTCTCTTTTTCTCGTCTGCTGCAGGACTGTTTCTGACATGACATGAATGGGGCGATATTCGCCGCTGTCGTAGGTAAGAACGATCATCTACACATTTGAGGCCGAATCGAATCTTTCGATCAGCCATCCAGTGTTCCTCACTCTCAATCTCAAATAGCAAGGCAACAGTCTGTTCAATGAAGCTTCTAAGCAAGGCTTCAATTGAGAGAGCAGAGAACCGCAGTGACGAAAGACGAACGGCACCCGGTGTACAGCGTTTGGAAATCACTTGCCAACTTCAGTCATTTCGCGACAGAGTTTGGCCTTCCATTTTTGTTCTTGCTTCCTGTGTCCGCACGCGTGTGTTAGAAGTTCGTTCTGAGCGCTTGATGATCTGGTTCTTCGTCGGAAGTCGGAGCAATCCAGAAACCACCCAACAATCTCGATGCATCACCGGCCTTCTGACATTCATGGGGAATAATAATGCATCTGCGGTGCCCATGAGAGATCCAGCTGCGTACGGGATAGAAGACCTGCGCACCTGCTGCCAGTTCAGCTGCAGCGACAATGCACCTGACTGCGCTTGGGCCAAAGATGCGAGGCTGTAAAGTCTGTCTCGGTTAACGCTAGACTTGAGGGTTTGGTTCCCTTGACCATGCATCCTCGTTCTCTGCTTTTGCGGTATGGGACAGGTCGAAAGCAAGAAGGCAGCAAGTTCCGTGCTTTGCACCAAGGCAATTTTACAAGACGTTGGTAAAAATTGATGCTTGCACAGCCTCCCTCCCGTATCAGATAAGCGTGACGCTTGAATGAGTTCAAAGCGCGGTTGCCAAGTAGTACCTTTCTCTGCGAGCTCGATGATTTTCCTTGCATCACAGTCGATCTTTGGTTGCTGCTTCCAAAACCCTGCAAGTCGCGATAGGGTATCGTCTTTCGAAACGCGTTCCGTATTTCGCGACGTTCGTCAGGCTAGGCATGCTCTCGTATCTCCCTTCCACACGCGAAACAAAGCGTCCGCTTCTTCATCTTCTCATCGCGTATCTCTCCAAGCTTCTGATCAGCACCAGACTCTCCGTCTCGTCCAGGGGTCCTGGCCAGCATTTCTCTGCTCCTCGGGATGCTCGTCAGCCTGGCGATGGATCTGTACCGGGCAGTTCAGCAACGGAATCAGCCCCAAATTCTCGTGAAGCTCGTGCCCGGTTCGAGTCCACGACGTCCCCCGGGCGCATCGTTTCAAGCGAAGCTGCCACGTGTCAGCACTTCGCTCGAAGAGAAGTCGCCCCGTGGCAGCACCTCGAGGGAGCGAGAGGCGTATCGAGGATAGAGAATCACCGAAGCAAACCTTTAATTGGTGTTGTGCTTACGGGACTGAGGGCTTCTTTCCAGAAGATGTTTAAGAAAAGCTGTCCGATCCCGGCGGCTTGCCGGTTGCGTTCGGTGTTCAATAGGCTATGGCGTGTGGTGTTGCGAGCTACTCGATGTCAAAGCTCGCTGCTAGCTTTCCCCCGTTGAAAATACGGGGCACTTGCGTTCATCAAAATAAAATTTTGTAGCCTACCGTAGTGTCATCTGCTATGCTGGCGAACCGTCCGGCACGTAAGTCATCACTCACAAGCAGAATACGTTGAGACTTAATACCATAGTAGTAATCTTGCAGATCATAGATAGTTAAATAGAAGTCAGTTTGGGTCGCACTAAACAGGCCTAAGTGAGATGTACTCTTAGCTGAGCATGCCATGCTTTAGGTCTATAATTGCTTTCAGCTCCCCTCAAAGCATGTGCGGACGAACTTGACCATTAGCAAATGGCCTATTACTTGTTTCACAGGAGTCCGAGCGGGTTGTTACCATATCAGATGGGAAAGACTCTGGAAGCAATAGTTTGTATTGTCAGATGCGTACTTAGCAATAACTTAAAGACGTACAGGTGCTGCGAGCTCTTTCAGGTTCATCTACCTCTTCAGCGTCGTAAGCGATGCAGAATGTTGTTCGCCCGCTGCACTGTCATGCAGGCCCGATCGAATCTCATGATTATGCGCCATGTCTTTCCTTCTCTAATGCAGACGCCTCCGGCCCCAACTTAAGTTAACCGTCTTAGCTTCACGAGAACGCGAACATCCGAGTCTAGTCATAATTGAAGGAGGCACTGAACTCTTAGCCACAATAGACGTGAGGCCAGAGTGTGCGTGTGCGTGCCGCGCATATGCATGATGCGATCTGCAGTTGACTCCGAAGCATGTATCCGGTGAGTTTCGATAAGCATTGCACTGCATCAATGGTATACATTATCGGATCAAAGTGGAGATTATAAGCTGTGCGTGCACACCAATGATGCAATATGAACTTCAGTACGGTACGTCCAGCGCGATGCACCAAGATCGATGAGTCGAATCCTGTCTGTCATATTTGTCGCAATGCACTGTTTTTCTAAGATGAATTGAAGCGTCCCACTGTAGTAATAGTTGGGACGGTAAGTCCCAAGGATGAGCTGAGTCTGACCGGGCATACATATGATGTCGCATACTGCTTGATTCTTCTGGAAGGCCGAAGCTGCCGCTCAAAGCAAGTCCGACTGCCATTGAGGTTTAAAAACTTGATGAGATACAATTGCATGGTTGTGCATTGCTAGCCTCGTACTGAGTGGTGCACGCTGGAATTGAAATCTATGGGCCCTTCAAAGTTGAAAGGTGAACTTTGATGCAGTCGATTCCTGGAAGCACTTAAGAGAGCTGCTCAGCGGCTCCATAGGAGTGGGTGGGCCCTGATCAACCAGTAGGCCTCGATGATACCAAAAAGTTCTAAAAAGAGGGTCTGTGCCACTCATACAATCGAAGATGCAGTTGGAAGTTGTAGATCTTTGATTGACTAAAGTATATGACTGACTCTGTACAACCATACCTATGTAACTTTACACAATGCGTTAAGTTGGGCTCGCAGCAAAAGTTGCACGTAGACCGAAACTTTGACCAAGAACTTGCTATCTATGGGGTTATCAAATCTAACATGGACACAGCTATTGCAATTATGGACAGACCTTTATGGACCTCAGACGAGCAAACAAAGAGTCCTGTACGAACCCCCTTGTCCCCGCGTCTGACAACACTGGGCTCTAGCAGCTTTTCTTACGCGTTTCCTCCGCGATCCGTTTCTCATTCCGAGACGGCGAGCCAACCCGTCAAGGAGCCAAGCGACCACATAACCTCTGAAGCTATCCAGCTTGTCTCCCCACTATTTCCGGCTCTCCGAAGTTGTTCTCTGGTGGCGAGAATCCGCGCATTTTGAACCAGGCGGGCATTCGGTAGCGGTCCAACAGCACAGGCCGAATGTCGGGCTGCTTGGACAGCGACTCCAGGAGCGGCAACAACACTTCCAAAAGCTGCAAAAGACGTAGACAAGGCATTAGACTAAGCGGAAAAGAGAGACACTTCCAAAAGCTGCAAAAAATGGTAGCCTAAGGATCGTCTTGAGTCGGAAAGACAGAACCAGCATTGAAGCCTGTATTGTGAAGCTCAAATGAATAACACGGGGCAGCCCATTCTTTCACGTCTTGCAACAATCGTTTGCATTGTGCTCCTCACGCAGACGGTTTCGAGAACCACTTGCGCAACAGGATGCGAGAAGGTCATGGCGGCATGCAGAAACGAGCTAGGTGCGCACGATCTCTCGATGAGTCCTGCCTTTTCCTGGCCCGGAGATGTCTCCGGAGATCGTACTGACAATTGTCTATGATAAACCCTTCCTCCAGAATCACTGATGGTCCGCAGACTTTGCGAAGTATAATGTTAACCAGGCAGAAAAGGAGGCGGGACAGAGCGAGCAGAAGACGCAGTAGGCGCACCTGTCTATCCTCTGGCTGCTCCCCAGTGAAGGGAACGCAAGGAATGCCGTTGACAGGTTGCAGGATGAAGGAGAAGGGGTTGTTGTCGACAAGCACCGTCTTCCGCAGGTCCCGCCCCAGGGCCGAAAGATCTTTTACGTGCTCTCGATACTTACTGCAGACGCAAGGTTGCCATCAGAGCCGTCAGATTGGCTGAAAGGCGAGGTAATCAACGACTGTAGATGGTCATCCATAATTGGTGGTTACATTTAGCATCGAGGCGAAAGGTTGACAAAGTGACAGTTTACAATCCAGTTGCAGCCACCCGTTTGAAAAACCACGTTGCCCGTCTTTCAAAGCGTGCCTGAAATGACATCCTGAATGCGGCTAACAGGAGGTTCAGCTGCAAAGGTGCTTCTTTGAGGGTCTGAACAGCTTAAGAGAAGAGAGGTCTTCCCAAACACAAGTCACTCAACATTGTGCCTGCAAGACACGAAAACGCCCAAAGCCAACCCACTTGTTAATTGCGGCAGGCTCATGAAGCTGTACGCTATTTTCTTTCTTAAGACATCGAACTTTCAAACACAGACCCAGTTGCAATCATTTAGCCCTTCGATCCTAATTCCTAACCCAAAAAAAACCCCGGGCCGGGGGTGAACACTAAATAAGCGCCTCTGTCAGTAACCAATTGGTATTGGCGCACGGGAACTCCATCTTGAGCATCAGCCCTGACGATTTCAAACCTGACCGGAGCAGTCATCCATTACCTTCAATGCCCTTACTCCTGATCCAACACAACCTAAAAACACCCCAACTCACGTGCTGACAGTGGCGGGCCGGTAGAGGCGCGCAGAGATCATCCCCTCAGGGTCGATCTTGTCCACCAGAGGCCTCGCGTAGCCCTCCAGCCCCGCCGTGAAAAGCACCAGTTCCCCAATCACGCTCGCCCGTCGCAGGAACTCTGCCAGCCCGGGGCGCTCGTATACCGTCACCAGATTCACCTTGGGCTTGCCGTTCTCGTCCTGCAGAGAAGGACGAATTAGCCAAACACAGATACCTTTCGATTTTTTTGCTCAATCTGTCTGAAGAAGAACGTGTTTGATTATGTCAGGTTGCAAGATAAATCTGCTTTCGGTCTGCAATGCACTCAAGCTCCAGAAGTGATTCAGAATGGTTGCTTTCTGGGCTTTCCTAAGTCCATCCCTAGTTGACTAATGCGAAGCTTGTTGACAGTGCAAATCAAGAACAATGACTGAGGAACACGGCTCCAGTGTACCCTCAGGCAAAAGGAATTTGGGCAATGATTGAGGAGTTGAACATTAGGAGCAGATTGCTGCTGAATGAGCAACCCTCACCATCTCGTTCGCTGTACATTGGAGCTGAAACCAGCGGACTCCGTTCTGGGCCGCGTGCTGGTGTATGCTTGAGGGGAGCCCCGCAGAGTTGTACGCACAGACCAGCGTCTCGTCCAGATCCAGGACAACCTGTAGGACAAGATGAGGGCAAAGAGTAAGTACATCATAATCCCTGCTTTCTTGCAGGAAGCTCTTTCAAAAGCTTGTGCAGACTGAAAACCAAAGCATGCTCTTGAAACGCTTTCTCGGGCTCATGCTGCAAACGTCGCGCCGTTTTGCGATTGCAAGCGAAATGGAAAATGGCTGGGCGGGATAGGTAGAGGGGGGCCTCAAGAAAGCCTTTAAGATGGTTGTCTCGAAACTGATGGAGCTACCTGCAAACTGGGAAATCGAAGCTGCTGCCAAGGATGCGAAGCCCATCCAGGGCTTGGACCTGAAGATACTGTTCTCATGCGCTATGCTCCAATCTTTCTTTTAGTAACAGCGACCGCTGTCATTTTCACGGCCCTTGGTACCGAAATTGGTCTACAAGGGAGCGCGGCCTCAGCACATCCGATGCAAAGAAAGGAACAGATCACAATATTTCTGAAGTAAAGCTGATCCTTGCGCCCCAGCTGAGACCATTCAGATAGAGCAAGCATAAGATTATCATCAAGTAAAGTTACTTCGCATGCGATGCAAAAACAAACTAGTGCAGAATGCTAAAGCGAAGAGTATGCTTCAGGCAGGAACCACAATCACAATTGCAGAGGATATAATCAGCAATAACTACAACAAGCAAACAATGAGGAAGGCGCAGATTACAATATACAGTAAGATAGGCACAAGAACAATGGAAGACAAGAAACCATTTTGGGGAAATGCTGAGAACTTAGATTAGGGTTAGCCAGCCAATCTCCTCACTGTGCAAGTTATATGGCACACAGGGGAAATTGGAACAAGTCCAAGCGGAAGGGCCCCCGACAGAAACCCAACCCCGAAATATTGCATCTGCTTTAAACCACCACCCCCCTAGGAAGGTTCTCCGTTCAACTCCCATGCTGAACAACAGACTACCCTCAGCGGACTTTCGTCTTCCAACCAGACGACGCGATCAACTTGACTTCCATATGCCAATCCAAAGGGAGCAGGAACAAAACAAATCCTGATGAGATAGGCCAGCTTGATGCACAACAAAATATGTTTTGGAAGCAGATTTCACAGCGATCAAGATCAATCTTCCCAGCTAAATCCTTTCAGAGATCACCTCCTCATGCACGAAGCCAGAAAATCATGGCGCACTTTGCAGCACTCCCCTTCTCCCAATCAAAATTTATGCTTCTCTTTTTTTACAATTTCCAGCCTAAACCATCATGAAACAACCATAACTCCATGTCAAACCCAAGTGATTGCCAATTGCATCTGATGCAGCTGACTCACCGTCATCTTGTCTTTATGCTCAGGTGCCTGCGGAGGCAACAGCCCCTTCTTTGCCTGCCCGTCAGCCTTCCTGTTTACCCCCTCACTTTCCTCCTTCTCGGCATCACCAAACCCGCTGCTGACTGTCCCGATCTTCCCCTCAATTTCCGCAACCACAGCCGCATACGTTGAACCCAAACCTACCAGGCAAAGCAAGTGCCCTATGTACAGAATCTTCATTGCTCTGAGCATGTACCGGAGGACTATGAACACAAACACGTGCAGACATTGGACTGCAAAATCCCAGGTCGACACCGCCGAGATCCTGAGGTCGGTCTTCATCCTGGCTGCAACGGCCTCCACGAGGTCTAGACTGCTCTCAACAAACTGCAGAAACTGCTCGGTAGGACTTGGTCTCGATGCTGCAAGTGCAGTCGACCTTTCCTCTGCAGACCTCTTACAATTATCAGCAGACTCTTGAGCAAGTGCCGGGTTGAGCTCTTGTATGATGTCAGATGGCTCTGCTCTGCCCCCAACTCCCCCACACTCAGGGGTGACAATTCCCTCTGCTGCTTTAGGAGGTAATGCTTGAGCTCCTTTTTGCAAGTCAACCCTTGGCCCGACGACCTCTCCTAGAAGATCCTCCAAACTTGGATAACTGCTTCCCTCGATATTCGGAACAAGAAGCAGCGACTTGGACGGAAGCACCCCTTTCTTGCTCGTGCCCGGCCCTCTGTATGAGCTTCGTGCCTCTGCAGAATTGATCTCCTGTGGACCCAGGAGAGCCTGTCCCCGACTTGTCGACAGGACCTTGTTCATGGGCGCTCGCTCCAGGGAGCTCTCTCTTCAGGAATCTCCAATTGCATTCGAACTTGAAGTTGAAGTCTGCAAAAGCAGTTGGGAGTCCTGTTGAGTGATTCAACTTCGAAGTTCTCTCTCCTTCAAAGCTGGCTACCTGGCGGCGTTCATGAGGCCGCGTTCCCTGCTTCGCCGTCGCTGCCAACACTCAGCAGTCCGGCGACCAAGACAGCACCAGACGCGGTCTCTCAGTCGCTCACAAAATTGCAGTTCAGAGCAAAAAGTTCTTCCGCTGAAATACGTACAGTAATATTTTTCCACTTTCACATTGACCGTAAGAGGAAGCAGCCGGGAGGTTTGGGGGCGCCGCCCCCCGAGCCCCATTGCTTCCAACGGCATGTAAAGAGGGCGTTGGATTGCGCCGGGTAATACGTCCTCTTATGAGATGGCGAAGCGCCTTTTACAGGCAAGTTTCTTTTTAACATCAACTGATTATATATTATAAGCTAGCCGCTCGTTGATGCCGTCGTGCAACGATGGCCGAGCGGTTAAGGCGTTTGACTCGAAATCAAATGGGGTTTCCCCGCGCAGGTTCGAATCCTGCTCGTTGCGAAAATTGTCACGACCTCCTTTTTGTTACTCGACTCGAGACGCTAGACCCGTCAGTGTCCATGCACCCCTGCTTCACGAATCACACCTGAGCAGAACCCACCTCCACATACTAAAAATCCCAATGGTATTCAGGTATTTGATGGTTTCTTTGGTGCTGGATAAGAGTCGACACTGTTTCTATTTCGGTTCCGGCGCTCATGAGGTTCATGTTCCAGCACGTTGAAAATACTCTAATATGTGCATGCCTTCAACAAGGTTTGGTCAGCAACAATCGTCATTTAATAGCAGATAACTTATATAAGTGGTGCGAAACCGTCACCTGGCATACCTGTTGCATCCGGGAATCAATGATCGATATGAATTCGAATGCACATGATTACTGCGGTACCGTGTGTGTCGATTGATCTGCTATGTAGATCTCGATCACAATATATATACTATTGGAGTATACTAATAATATATGTGTCAGCATAAAGGGTTGCATGTGCCACCGGCACTTGAGGGCGGCTTGATGGCCCGCCTGCATCTTCCACGACTCGGGACCACCAGGCTCAAGCTACCATGTCTAGGCTTGGAAAGAGCACCTCTTCTGTCTCAATTGCAACCGCGCTAGACCGGAAAGTTCCTGTTCTTGATTGGGCTATTTTGCCACAACAAGCAGGAGAGATTGAAACCTATCAGTTGTTAAGAAGGTGGGAGTACGCCGGTAAAGGAAGATAAGAGGACCGGTCGAGCGGGGGTAAGTGCAATACATACATCCGATGTATGATCACCATGTACTCCATGTCGATTAAAGAGCTAAATCTTTTATGTGTGTACGCATGATTGACTAGCACAAGTCTCGGGAGGCAACCCAACAGGGTGGTATTACGCAGCATCATGTAAAGACCTGACCAATTGAGTCAAACTAACTTCTCGAAGTAACACCCATTGCATAATGTGCTGCTCCAAGAGTCCAACAATTCAATTTATCGACCAAGAACGTACAGACCAAGGACTGCTTGTACAAGAATCATTCTTGTAGTTGCGATGCTTCTCCTCCATCTACGCCAAAAACAAGAGAGAGGGGCTCATCTTCCGATCCGCTAAGGCTTTCCACCATCCGCAACCTGCAACCAAGCGAAGTAACAATGACTGAGTTCAGATCGGTCCGTCAAATGGGTACGAGAAAAGTGCGCGCCCTCTCTGCGACCACTGGGTTGATCAACATCAAACGACGTACCAAGATCAATTTGAAGCAAGACTGTACATGTCACTTGGTCAAAATAGTATCCCCTTGAGGCAGTACTACAATTCTCAAAGCCACAATGTTCGTACAAACTCCGGTTTGCGTTGACACTACCGCATGGCGTACTGCTCATAACAGAGGGTGTCGACACCGTAAAGAACACCGGAATCTCTACCTCGGACACTCTCGCATGCGTCCAACATCCTTTTTAAAACAAGAACATGAACAGAAGAACTGAGAATACCTCGGGGCAGCACACGACAGACAGCTCGGCACGCATTGGACGAGCAGATTTTCCGGAATAGGGCAAGCCGCCCAAAGGACAAGCCGTAAACAACTCTAGTCAGATGATCCACCAAAGGCATCTAAGGAGAGAACGACGCAATCGGATCGTCATATTTCTAGACGCGCACACAATCGAGTTTGACTTTTCACAACAGCGCCAAGGAGCAAGCTTTGAGAAGGGAACAATCTGGATTGAAGAAACAATCAAACACGGCAATGGATTTGCGGAACGCAAAGACCTCCGTCCAAAGAGTCCAGAAAGCAGACGGGATTGGA
This sequence comes from Klebsormidium nitens, assembly GCA_000708835.1. Lineage (NCBI taxonomy): Eukaryota > Viridiplantae > Streptophyta > Klebsormidiophyceae > Klebsormidiales > Klebsormidiaceae > Klebsormidium > Klebsormidium nitens. The sequence continues at coordinate 21,231 of DF237543.1, forward strand.
AAGTTCAAACAGAAAGAAAAAGCAACGGATGCTTACCGCTCCCGGAACAGCACACTGTTGTCATGCTCGATGGAACGCGAGTCGCACCCCGCCGCCGCAGGCAGTAGTGATAATCAATCTCAGATAAGCGCAGAATTAACCTTGAAAAGAGTCCAGAGAGCGCATAATAAAAGAAGCAGACACCAAAAGAAGAAAGAAAAGGAACGCTCACCACTCCCGAAACGGCACGTTGGTCGAGTACTCGATGGAGCGGGAGTCGCGCCCCCGCTACTGCGGAGAATGGTACTTCCACATCTCGAATTAAGCTCAATCTCGACCTTCAAAACCAGTCGAAAGCAATTGGAACAACAGAGAAGCATAAACAGGGAAAAAAGGAACTCACCACTCCCGGAACGGGACGTTGGTAGAATACTCAATCGACCGCGAGTCGCGGCCCCGCTGCCGCAGGTAGTAGTGCTTCCAGTACTCGAGCAGCGAGCGGAAGTTGCGCAGCGCGCGCGCGCCCCCCTGCTGGCGCGTGCGCAGCCGCTGCAGCAGCTGTGCCAGCTGTCCCTCGCGGCGGGCAAAGAGGAAGAAGAGCAGTGACGTGTTCACCACGCACATGTTGTCCTGCGGGACGAGGGACGATAACTAAATGTCGTGACACTTTGGGAAAAGTAAGCTCGAACCAAACCCTAAAAATCCAACCTATGAAGACTACCTGCCCTGCACCCGTACCCACCCGAAACCCCAAAGTAACCCTACCCGTCCGAGGTTTACTGTTCCTAGATTGTTATTGCTTGAAAAGCAGCGGTTGAACTTCGCCCCTGGCCTCATATGGTTTACTTATGTCACAGATTTGAGTGGAGCCGAGACAGCCTAGTGGCAAACGTTTAGAGTATCGATTCCCTTCGAACGATCCTTCAACATCTGGATTGAATGACAACCTGGAGTGATCGACAAGGTGATACCAGCAAAAACCAGGACGAAAGTTTCCTCTACTGACATCCTAACGGGCAACAAGCGAAGAAGTAGCAAGAGGTTGCAGACTAGATATATTTATCAAGCCCTCTTACGGTTAGACGTATTGGATGATACGACAGCTCTCGATTCCCTGGACTACATCCGCAAGCTCCACATACTCTCCGATCACGAGAACAGACCCAGAGCAGAGCGCCCGAGCATGCACCACCGATGACGTCGCGCACCTGCGTGACGTCATCCTTGTCGACCGCCTGCATGAGGTCGTACAGCAGCCGCGTTCGATTGCACGCCACGAACATTCCGAGCTTGCACGCGCCAGGGTCGGCCGCGGCGGCGCGCAGGTGGAACGACGCCGAGTATGAACCGCCGAGCGGGCTCGGGGCGCCGGAATCCGCCGGAACGAGGTCGGAACCGGAATGGGAGGGGGAGGGAGTCGATGGAGAGGGGCCGGGTGCGTCCTGGAGACGAGAAGGGGGGGCGCAGTCGAGATAAAGTGCGCGGTTCGACGATAAAAAGCCTGAGCTTCGACACACCGGAATAACGCGGTTGCTGCAGACAGCGCCCGAGTATGACGAGGCAGCAGATGCAGTACAGAACGAACTGATGGAAAGAAAACGAAGGCATAAAGAAGGCAGTAATGATCCCAAGTGCCCCCTCCGCCTTAGAAGCGAGAGAACAATCCCTGCAACAGTGTGTGCATACAATGCAAGGTTCTAACTCCCCCATCTCAGCACTTCTCCGTGTCAACTGGCAGCAACAATCGATAAGATCGTCGACTCAATCTAGTTTCAAAAATAATCATCATCTCTAAGCTGCAAGTAACCACATCGTTTCCGTGGAACGGCGGGCCTGGTCCTCTTGACGGAAGACATGAACGACCGTTGAATGACTGCTTATTCTCGGACAGGAAGACTGCACGAAACCTAACGCACCTGTTCGGGATGGATTGCGCCCAGGTACGGTGGGGCTGGCGTTCCGTGGCGGAAGTATTGGAGGGAGAGAACGAGGGAACGGATGAAGACGTTTGTGTCCACCAGGTGTTCCGTAACCACGGCCATGAACCGGTCGAACTTGGGCCCATCCAGCAGCCGGTTGAGGCGGGCGAACATGGTCGGGTTAAACTTGACCAGCTCGCTTAGCAGGTCGAAGTTGATCTGGGGGGCCGGGAAAGATGTGGTTAGAATTTGGGTTACAGAAAGATGAACGGAAGGACCAGCTAATGGTTCAGGGGGGCGACCATGGGCGGTGTTAAAGCTTACCAGATCGTTTGAAATGTCGAAGTGGGTGTGAAGGGGCAGACGGGAAAAGGGATAAAGGGATTTGCAGAAAATTCTCATGAAGCTGCGGCAGGCACAGTTGGCCACCTTGTTTAGCAAACCGGAGATAGATAGAACGGAGATAGAACAGACCGGTTTTAGGACAGCGATGATTGTGGTCAGCATCCGCACTGAGGTGACGGCAGAAGAAGGGTGCTAGGATGTCCAATGAGCCATCCGTTACTAGAGCGAAATATCAGCAAGCAAAACACGACCACAGAACGCTAGCTCGCTGACTTGGTTTAGCGATAGTATACTCTAGCAAAAAGCTCCTGCACTAATACTGAAACCTAACCCACAGAATCACCCGCTCCGCACCCGACCCACCCTAAACCCCAAACTAACCCTACCCGTCTCAGGCTGATTACCTTACTATTGCTAAGGCTTACTATTGCTGAAGTGAAGATTCTTGGTCAGCACTGAGTTGCAGGGCCAGGAAGGCGAAAATGGTGGGGAGAAAACAGCTCAAGGAAAGTTGAACTGTCAAACGACAATTTTGAGACACGTGGACTGCTCACCTGGTATTCGGACGACAGCTGGAAGCCCGGCTTCAAAATCTGCTCCACAATGTGTTCCATGAGTCCGAATTGTGCAATGTACTCTTGGTGACGGGGATCGGAGCCGCGCATGAACACCTCGATGCAGGAGGCCAGCCAAAACCTGCGATAATAGCAGGGCAAAATGGGTCAAGATGTTGTCCCAACAAAGTCTCCTTTGATGCACATGCTTCTGCGCGAGGCGGCTTCTGTGAGTGTGCACCGCCGGTGGCAGCAGTTGAGAAGTGCAAAGGCCCACATGCGGGCCGCAAAGAGAGCAGCGAAAGCAGTGGACATTGCTGGCCCCATTTTCCTCTCGACAACGAGGCATAGCACGGTGTCACGCAACCATCAAATAACCGAGCAGATTCTCCGTGGGGCCTACTGTTGAAGGCTATCTCCGCACCCTTTCTCTTGCACGCAGAAAAGGAAATGTATACATAGGAAGAGTGGGCTCTCAGCATATTTTGGACGTACCAAGATACAACCGCAGAAAGACAACTTCACAACGACGCGGCACGATAGAACCTCTCACCTGAAACTAGACGCGGCCGTCTGCTTCATCAGCGTCCGCACAATACTCGCCATGAGCCCCTCGTCCTCCCCGCGCGCCGATGTGCTTGCTTCTCCTTCTGTCCGTCTGCCGAAAGCCTCTCTTACCCGCTCTCTCATTGACAAACCGCTCCCCCCCTCCGTTTTTGGCTTGGCAGCCACCCCCCCGACCGGAAACCAGGCCTCGCCACTGCTCTGTGTTTCCGGGGTCGTTGCGCTATTCCCCCAGGGTCGACTCCTCCCCCCAGGTTCGTTGTCTGCCCAGTTACCGTCCGCCACGTCATCACCCGCCACGTCAGCATCCGTTGACTCGCTCAATGCCGTCCGATCAGAAAAGTCAGCACGCGACGCATCTTCATTTTCCTCCGTCACGTTCTCGTCGAAACCCTCGTGATGCGCACCGACGACCGAGCTCTTGGAGCGCGGTTTGGACGCGGGTGGTGAGCCGTTTGGAGAGGCGGACGGCTCTTCTGGGAGCGTTTGTGGGAGGACGAAGAGGGCCTTGTTGGCGCGGTTGTCGCCGTTGCGATCGCACAGGCTGTGCACCATCTTCAGCAGCTGCACTTTCATCGTCTGCACAGCATCAAGAAACTTTGGTCTTAATCGGTTCGGCAAACTGTTTATCACCTGAATTTGTTTTTGTACAACGTCAAACTATCTCAATTCACTTCGTACATCTCATTTCCTTGGTTGTTCGGGCCTGGTGGGTGACTCACGAGACCAGAAAGCTTACCAAGAAAAGGCCTTGACGGGAATGCCGCTACAATTAGTCGGGGGAACTTTTTCATACCACTGATAGATGAGAAGGTAGGCGCATTCGGCTACTGTGGCAATCCTCAACAAAGGCTGGGGTGAACTTTGCGGGACAAAAATCCTGCGGCTACTGTCCGAGTCTGATAACGATCCGAATGTTTACCTTCACCTTTGGAGAGGCACAGTAGAAGCTATAACTTCCCTTGGTCAACGAAACTGGTCATAGTAGGAAAAGCACGGATCCGACCAACGAGCAACACGTCACTCACCATCTCGGGGTTGCACTCGCAGCCCGGCCCGTGCAGGCCGTGCGACTCCTGGGGCCCTGTCGGGGCGGCCAAGCTCCAGTCCAAGCCGTTGAAAAGGTCCTTGAGCACCGGGACGAGGCCCAGCCGCGCCAGCTCGTCCTGCATGCGCACCGCCTCGCGGCCCTCGCACATCGAGCAGAACATGAACAGGATCTCCACCTTGTACTGCGCACAACGAGAGAAGGGAGGTGAGTCAGTTAGGATTCAATTTTCTCTGAGTTTTCGTTTTTCTCGGCTCATGAAGGAACTAAAGCATGGACGCTGGGCCCAAATTTCCTTCTTGTTCTGCACACAACGGGTAAGTGGGGTGAGACAATTAGCCGCTGCTGCTATGTCAAGCAAAGTTCCAAACGACGCAGACGACAGACTGGAGGAGACTATGAGGAAGGAACTGGAGAGTCGACGGAAGCCCTGTTCATGCGCAGAGGAAAGACGCGAGGAATTAGACCATTCGGAAGATGTAGAGATAATGCAAAAGGACAGCTCCTTGAGATCCACAACAAAAAGATACTGATCAACGGCATTTCCGAGTTAGTAGGCTTAAGGGAGCCCCAAGGTTGGAACTTCCCAGAACATGAGACGACCCAATAACTTGGTCAAACACCTCAAAAGATCGTGACAACCCCAAAAGCCACCTGCCAAGTCTGCTGCTCCTTCGAGGGCTGCTAAACGTTCTAGTGTGCCTCCCCCTCTCTTGCTGGCGCCCTTTAGAGTTTCCAGCACCCCAGAAAAGCACTACCCTCACGTTCACACGGCCTCAAGCCCCGAACCAAAGTCACGAAAGTAGACGCAGTGCGAAAACACTAGATCCTGAACCCGAACCTGAACCAAAATTAAAGCCAAAAGTAAACAACCACCTGCCACGCCTGCTGCTCCATCGTGCGCTGCATCTCCCGCTGCACGTCCTTTGGCGCGACCCCTCTGTTTCTATTTCAAACCCCAACCTTGAGAGCTTCAGACTGTTTCAAAATTGCAGATGCCCATATCTTCTAGAAGATACAAAACCCCCGAACCAAAACAGCAAACCTCGAACCCACCTGCCATGCTTGCTGCTCCATGGTGCGCTGCGTCTCCCATTGCACGTCCTCCGACGCGTCTCCCTCTGCTTTCCATCTCTACGCAATTTTCGTTTAACGCAAACTTCAACGCAATCGTGAGAACTCACAAGGCCTAAAAGCCCAGAAATTCAAGCAGAACAAGGAACCCAGACCCACCTGCCACGCCTGTTGCTCCATAGTGCGCTGCATCTCCCGCTGCACGTCCTCCGGCGCGTCCCCCTCCGGCTCCTCGCCCGCCGCTGCTGCAGGGTCTACCACGATCTCGAGGGTATTCGCACCGCCTGCGCCATGCGCGATGCGGGCCCCCGTCAGACCCCCCCGCATCAAGCGGATAAGCGTTTGCACCTCAGGGGGGGCGCCGTGCTCGATTGTGGGGTGCGTGCGCAGGAGGGGCTGGAGGGTCTCTGTCAGGAACTCGCTGAAGGTCACGTCCTGCAAGGAAGAGGAATAGGATCGTAGCTGTCAAAACCCAGGCGCTGGTCATATAGGGCTTTCAGGTTTCCTAGAATTCCGCATTCAAGAGGGTGCGATTGAGCTTGGGGTAGAGTACAGTCATTGAATTTAACAGACTCGACAGAGGAAACAACTGCAAGTCAAGTTCTTACGAGAGACAGGAGCCCAGATCAAGAGAGGGGTTCGGACAGTCTCGGATGTGTGCAAGACTCCAGATTGTCGACCGGAAAATAAGCCGGAATCAATTGCCAGAATCAAACAGATCATGGGCTTCTGAACAATGTAAGAGAACAGTACCTTAGGGTAAGATGAGACTCAGGACTCACCGAGTTGACCTTTTTCGAACCCAGCAGCTTCACGAGGCGCGCAAGCAGGCCAGGAAGTTCTATCAGCAGGGCGTGGTTGCGCTCCGAAAGCGAGGCCGTATCTTCCGCGTTCAGAAAGACTTGCTCGAGGTCGCCCGTGAGAGGCTTAGCCACCGACCAGCGGGACGGCGGACGGGTCCAGTCGACCAGGCTCGAGTCGGTCACCTTCTCAATCGGATCCCGGTAGTCCTGCAAAAAAAAGGGTTATTCTCTGAAGGGAATGATGACACGAAGCAAAGAAAGGACAAAGGCCGTCACCTTTTCAGCCGGCACTAAATAGTTCGACACACCTTCGACCCCAAAATCACAAGCAGGATTGCAATTTAACCAACCATTCTTGGAGCTTCGAAGACTACCAGCCAAGTGCTGGTCATAGTACACGAACCCAGATCCTAACAATGGAAGATACTCGGATCAGAAAATATAAGACTGAAGAAGAGCAAACTCAATCAGTGCCGCACCTCGGGCCCTGAAACGGTGAGCGTGAGGAGGCGGCAGAAGACCGTGAGCTGCTCGTCACTGAAGCTGGCAACCAGTTCCGCAAAGTGGGGCACGTTGCGCAGGTCCAGCTGCTTGTCGCGGTAGCCAACCATCTCCTCCGCTAAGCCGAGCGCTGGAGACGCAATAGACGGGATTATTGTTTTGCTAATGCGAAGTCTGTCCTTGTTCCTCTTAGCATCATAGAATGAAAGGGTTGTATTGTGTTCCAAGTTGGACACGTATGGACACAAGCAGTCCAGCTGCTCGTCGTTGTGACCTGCCATCTCTTCCGCCAGGCCACGTGCTGGAAAGACGAGAGGGGAGACGTTAGACTCAATAGGATACAATCGCTGGGCCTTTAAGTAGGTAAGATGTGGGGGCACTTAAGCTGCTTCTGAAGCAGACAGGTATACATGCAAAACGTGAAAAGCGTGGCATAAAGACAGTACTAGCAACCGTGATTGAGAACTCAAGCAGCGCAGCCGTTCCCGTGATTTCATGGAGAAAGATAAATCAGAATGGGGGTTGGATGTGTGATGAATTGGCTGGGCTGTGTGTGAATGAAAGGATTAAATGGCTGGTAAGTAAAAAGCAGCATGAGAAAGTTTTGATTGCTTTCAGTATACAACATAGACTGGGAAGGTCATTCCCAAGATCAGAGCCCTTGACCGGACACATTGAACTACATAAGCAAAAAACGAAGCCCGAAGATCAGTCAGAACAAGTCCCATCTAGTGCACCTGGCAACAGGTCTTCTCGTTCAAAACCTCATCTAACATCACTTCAACTAACTCGCCCACAGAACAGAGAAAGTTCACTGCATATTTGAAAGACCCAGTCTATTATGAGAATTGTAGATCCAATGGGAAGCAGGCAGAAAGCAAGGAAGTAGCATGAGCACAACTCTTGCATAACGGTCAAGGATCATAGTGTCCAGACGCAGGCTGCTTTTAGCAGGCACCCCGGTGTCAACTCGTCTTGAAATGCCTAGATCCAGCCGCGAACGCCCTCAAAAAGCAAGTTGTACTGTCAGACATTGGAACGAATGCAAAGAGGCAGACCCACCTGGCGTGAAGAGCTCCTTGGTGTGCATGCTCTTGAACAGGAACATGAGCAGATCGTCATCCCAGCACAGGCTCTCAAGGCACGTCCGGCTTGCATAGCACAAATCCTGCAGCGTCTGGAGGCACAACGCTTGTAGCTGGAGCATCGTCGCGCGCTCGCCGCCCCAGTGCCGCCTCCCCCCGTCCTTCTCTTGGCCCCCGACCCGGTCCGTAATCAGAAGAATCTTCACAAGGAGCATATCCCCCCGGAGCAGCAGAAACGCGTCCCGGTTCTCAACGAACTCCGCACAGACCATCTCAGATATAAGTTCGCGCACCGCCGACACGACCTTGAGGCACGACGCCTGCTTGAACTTGACGGTCCGCCGCTCGAGCTTCTCGCACAGCCAGGCCATGTTCTTCTTGGGGCCCCCCCGGCCCCGTCCCTTTGGGACCTTCAGCCGCTTGCACACCTCGCGCGGGAGCTTGCGCGCCACCCAGGGGGCGCGCCCTGTCTGCTGCGCTTGCATCAGCGTCGACAGGAACCGGTTCCTTGACTGCATCGTAGGGTTTTCTGCGGCGATTGCTGATGACTCTTCCAGCGTCACATCTTGCATGCTCGACTCCAAGTCGGTCACTGAGTCGGGCGCCGCCTCGGGAGCCCCTCGCCGCAGGAACGCCATGATGGTGGTCCACAGTGTTGCGACCATGCGGTTCCAGAGACTCGCCCTGACGGCGGGCATCTTCAAATGCCGTCAGGCCGCGCGGTGTCGGTCAACTGGAAGCCAACACAAGGTGAGTATTAAGGTTCGTCCCTGAACCCTAAGATCCCTGGAGTAACTAGCGGAGGTTTTGATAACCACAAAAAAATCGGCTACAGTCATTTGATTACATCTTGCCGGCGAAGGCACGCCACTCCTGCTCGTGTCGAGACGTGCCATGAAGCTGAATTTAGCATGAGGTCAGCTGTTTCAAAGTACACGTGCTCCAATGAGACTGGCACTCAAACCAATCACTTTTCAATGGCCAGCGAGGGCTGAGCCTTTCCAAACCACCGTGTGAAAGCAGTAGTCCTACCCAGCCGCTGCTGAAAGAGTTTCAGGAGAATCCTTGAAACAGTCTTCAAACATTCACCCTGAACGAAGAGCATACAGAGGGCGTTTGTGAAGAATATGGGGCCCTCACCTGCCAGCGTCCCAGGCGCAGATGGGTAGCAAGAGGCTCAGATCCGTCTTCGCTGCCGCACCATGGCAAAATGTTCGTTCAAGAGCGCCCTCAACAACTTCAAAGCTCGGGAATCAGCGATGACCTCTAGCTGCGGCCTGCCATTTGGAGCCAGCTCCAGCTTTGCATGCAGCTTGCAAGAAAGGAGTACGAGTATGTTGAATTCAGAAGTTAAGAAGCGTACGATGTCTCAATCTAGGAACTTTGGACCGTGCAGATTGCCGCGCACTCCATCGAACTCCGTCGGGCAACAAGGCACTGTAATGTTTGCTCCGGCATTCTTCTTATTATACGCACGCCTAGTTCTCAAATCTATCGAGCAGGCGACTGTCAGAGTCGAAGTCCAAACACCTTGTCGCCGCAGCTGGCATTTGAGGCATAATCCTCTCCGATGCATTGGAAAACATTTTAACTGCTCCCCAAACAGAAAAAGGTTCGGCAATGTCCCGGTCGTATCCTACTTGGTCAGTAAAGGGTTGGCGCTCACGGTTCCTGGTCGGGGTTTGGTCAATGGCGCGCCCGGTTACGAGAACGTCAGCTGAATTCCGGAGAGGATGCACCTTCAAGAGTTTGTAACAGCACCAAGGCAAGAGTGCTGATCAGGCAAGGCTGCTCTAGCAATCTGTGCACAAATCCTCTTGAGCAGGCTCCACATTCAGGGCGCCCGTTGCAGCGCGCTTCCCTTCGGCAAGCCAGCAGCTTGTCTTCTCCCTTGAGGCTTCTGTGATCTAACAGGTAACTTCGCATTTCCTTGTTCCCCCAGCAATTGGGCTGAGCTGTGCTTTTTGCGAGGAAGCTTGGGTGTTGACTCAATTCTTGTAATCTTTGTCGGGACCTGCGTTGATTCTTCTCAGCTTGTCAAGCTCGAGTTTTGTTGAGAAAAGAAATCAAATGGTCCCACCGTTTTAGGTAGGCAGCTGTTAGAGATGTTTTGAACTTCGTCTGTCTAGACGTCAGATTGAGGCTACATTCTTTGCTAGCAAATTAGGTATTCGAGCTGCATGTATTCAGAGTGCAAGAAGGTCGTTTGAAAAATGAGTTTGAGAAAGGGACTGAAGCAAGCTTGATGCAGATCTACTAATATTTGGTTCTGGCCAGGATACGAAGAGTACATGTGCCAGCTCGAGGTTGGCTAGATCTGCACGCAATTGGATAGATCTGATTGTTTCTTCTGTCAAGGGAAAGATCAGTTATAAATCCTGTTCAGCAGCTTTACCACAATATTGGTAATGGATTAGGCAGGTTCTGGTGTCCTTTCTTAGCACTTGGTATTCCAATTGGCTTTGATTGAATGCGGACTTGAGTTATTCAGCTTCTTCATGGACACATGCATAGATTGCTTAGTCCCTCTGCTCCAAGTATTGGATCCTTATCTCACATTTGCATCTTGGCGAAATCCCTGCAACTCCTTCACTTGGTGGTAATGGTGTTTTGATGCATCTATTTTGATGCATTTTGCATGTAAGTAGTCCAGTTCATTGAGAGTCTATCTTATCTGGACCAGTGGCTGTGACCGGGTTGCATCTTTGTATGTGAGTGCTCTCATTTTTATGCAGAGTTTGTCTGTATCCTTTGTGTCTTCCCCTTGACTTTTCACGGTGCACAGGATCTCTTGCATGAAGATCTACACTTTGGACTATAGAATTCACAAAAGTGGTTCTAACAGCGGTGTCGTTCTTTGATTGCAGATCATTCAAGATGGCTGATCAGAAGCCTCAGAAGGCCAAGGGTGTGCAGGGCTTTGCGGTGGATTTCCTCATGGGGGGAGTCTCCGCTGCCGTGTCTAAGACTGCTGCTGCCCCCATCGAGCGCGTCAAGCTGCTGATCCAGAACCAGGATGAGATGATCAAGCAGGGTCGCCTCGCGTCCCCCTACAAGGGCATCGGTGACTGCTTCAGGAGGACTGTCCAGGCTGAGGGCGCGATCTCGCTGTGGCGTGGAAACACTGCCAACGTCATCCGTTACTTCCCCACCCAGGCCCTCAACTTTGCGTTCAAGGACTACTTCAAGAAGACTCTCGGCGCTCCCAAGGGCTCCTCATACGGCAGGGTGTTCGCTGGAAACATTGCCTCTGGAGGTGCTGCCGGTGCTGCCTCTCTTGCCTTCGTCTACTCCCTTGATTACGCCCGTACCCGTCTTGCCAACGATGCAAAGTCTTCCAAGAAGGGAGGAGGCGACCGCCAGTTCAATGGCCTGGTTGATGTTTACAGGTGGGTCGAATCGGCCATATCTTTAAGGCTTGATGAAGAAGGCGGGAAGTCTTCGTGTTTTTGGATAGGATGAGGAACATTTTTCAAGTTTTGCTTTTGGCTGTGTCTCTGGCGTTAGGGTTCTGGACAAGGGTTGATTAACGTCATCAATGCTTTCCAGAGGGGATGGTCATTATTTCCTTACAATTGATCATAGGCATCACTGCCAACCCTTGATCAGGTTTACAGCCATGTAGCCACCTAGATCTGGCTCCAGATATATCTGGTTGATTCTAATGAGAGCAAGTGTCAAAAATTTCCAGGCCCTCTTGTGTTGCACTGGACACAAGCAGGCCAGCAACGAATGCAAGCCGGCTAGGCTCAGGCCTACTGAGGCTCGTGTGTAATCCGTTTGTCAGAGCCTTTGTATTTGCTCCATTTGAAGGCGAACATTGTTTGCCTGCACAAGCTGGAACTGTGCCAGAGAATCTGTCATTCTCGTCAGAAGTCAAGTATCTACTCCAAAGCGATGCTGCTAAATTACACGCGCCGCATCCTGCTCTAGTGATGGAAGAGTTGGGCTGCATCTATTTCCAAGGTATTATGGCGGCACAGTTTGCAAGCGGCAACTTTATCAGACTCGTTTCATCTATTTGATGGACGTTGCCGTTCGACATTGAATTCAAGCACTTGTCCTGTCGGCTCGAGTTTAATCTTGCCCCTGATACCAACCACTCCAGGGGCAAGACTAAACTTCTTTTATTCAAGTTCATCAAAAAAAAAAAAAAAAACTATCTACTCAAAAATTGATTCACTCCATCGGTTTGCAGGAAGACCCTGGCCTCTGATGGTATCGCGGGGCTCTACCGTGGGTTCAACATCTCGTGCGTTGGGATCGTCGTGTACCGCGGCCTCTACTTCGGGCTGTACGACTCGCTCAAGCCCATTGTCCTCACCGGCAGCCTGCGCGACAACTTTGGCGCCAACTTCCTGCTGGGGTGGGGTGTGACTATCACCGCCGGGCTGGCTTCCTACCCCATTGACACCGTCAGGAGACGAATGATGATGACGTCAGGCGAGGCCGTCAAGTATGCGAGCTCTCTGGCCGCCTTCAGGGAGATTGTTGCCAAGGAGGGCACCAAGTCGCTGTTCAAGGGCGCGGGCGCCAACATCCTGCGTGCGGTGGCGGGTGCCGGTGTGCTGTCCGGATACGACCAGCTGCAGATTCTGCTCTTCGGCAAGGCCTATTCTGGAGGAAGTGAGTGGCGGAGTGCTCTTGTTTCAGATTGTCAGGGTCTTGATCCTAAAGAGGATTCTTTGGCGGAAAGTTCTGATTTTGCATGTAGTAATGAATTGATGTTCTGCTTTGTTACTAGCCAGTTGATCAATGCTCTTATGCAGTTGTCAACCCAGGTATTGCATTCAAGCTTGTGGCTAGCTTATCTTCAGGGCTTGCATTTGAAGCCGCGGTTAACTTGTCCCTAGGTCTCCCTGATGTTTGCACGCTTCCCTTTGTGCAACCACGTTGGCTTAATCTGCATATGCCATTCCTCGCTGAAGTTGTGACTTACTGAATATCTGCTTACTGCAGGCGGTTAAATAAACAAGCGTGCAACAGACTGGCAGCCTACAATGGTACAAGCAACAGGGCCGTATTCTGTGATGGATTTGCAGCGCATAGGTAAGACAATATCCGAGCAGAGCAGAGCAGAGGGAAGATACGTGGTGTTTCGCTGACTGGAATAAGTGCCCTCTACTTGGGGGAGGGGCAGGGGAGGTTCTGATGGGAGGATGGATGGAGAGAGCGCCATTGAGGCCACAACTTGACAGGTTGATGGTCAGCCTGATTGGGTTGATAGATCTGAGGTAGTGTTTGTGTTCTGTTTCCATATCTCAAAGTGCAATCATTTAAAGGGAGCTTGTTTTGGTAACCATACAACAATCTCGATAGCAATATACCTTGGCATGGCTGTTCCGCTCGAGTTTCTCATGCTGTGAGTGGCATTTACGAGCAACCTCTGACGTCAATTTGTTACATGTGTCAGCCCAGGCTTGAGAGCTGGAATCTTGAAATTACCCGCAGGTAATTTGCTGCTGCACATGAGTGACGAACATGTAGAATTTAAGTATTTAGGCGCTGAGCTATTATATGTCAAAGAATGATATATCCTACATGTCCCACAACATCACCATTAAAAGAGAACATCACCATGACGCCTCCTCATCATGGCAGTGGCTATTACTGAGGTTAAGTCTTAAGTCGGAATGACAGATTTGCCTTGGAACATAAAAATATAGGTAAATATGTCTTAATTGTGTATATGTACATGCACAAGACAGCCTCTGTCTCACTCTGTAAAAGCCCCCCATGTTTTTACTAAAAAGAGACTTTACATGAGGCCGCTCACAAAAACATGAATTGACGATCGTGATTAGCGAGCTAGCGCGACAGGCCCACCTATACCCTGGTGCGAACCATGTGACAAGCTCTAGCTCGCGCGAGCGCTTCCCGGATATGTGCGCAATATGTCGGATACTTTCTATACATTATTATACCAAGTTCAATGGCTACTCGCTCATATGATCCACACACGGGACCGCTACGGCGCGACGCGCGGTTTTAGGTATTTGCGAGGTTCTACCTCGATACCCGGTCGGTCCTACCTGCAAATTACCTATTTATCGACCTCCGTAGACCTCCGATAGATCGGTGTTTCCTCGGCCGGATCGAGGATTTAAATTTCAATTTACCGACTCGGCGATACGGTGAACTGGGCCAATTCCTGTACGGAATATGACGTGGCCCCGCCCTACGACAAATTTTCGATCGCGACCGGACGGTCCCAACCGGGTGGTACCGCCCGTTGTTCCACCGTCCGGTGACAATTATGAGAGCATTATCGACGATTTGAATTAGTCGCTCAGGTACCTCAACAGGCGTTGGGGCTGGAGAGGCCCCGTTGCAGGTTAGAAGACCCACGGCCGGGACTGAAAAGTAGGTACACCATGAAAACACGGGGCCTCGAGTCATGAGGAAGGAGGACCTTCGAGTTCCTTGCTGCCATGGCGTTTTACACCAAGGACGGAGCCACCATGGCCATGGCTTCCAATACCTCCTGGGATGGAGTTTGGGGAAAGGGGCGGAAAATTGGAAAGTTGCAACTCGATATTTACCCCTTGGACTACCTCCAACCAAGTGGACACCCCTGCCTCCTCTCGGATTTGCATGTTATATAGCTTCCTTCTTTGCTCGCATTTAGGGCCAAATTACCTTTTTCTAGACTTTTTTCCTAGGTTACAAAAATAATTCCAAGGTTTCTCCTCGGTGCGATCGTACTCCGACCTCCGAATATCCAAATCTTTACCTCCGAAAACCGTCGATTTACCGTCGCGCGACCTGCGGACTTTCGGTCCGACCGAGGTAAACCGTAACTAAATTACGGTCGGACCGAGGTCCGCAAGTCGCGCCGTAGCGGTCCCGTGCATGCATAATACTCGATCATGCATATTATATGAGCATATGCGAGTTGCGGCACTGCATGCGCGGCAGCCGCGCTGATCATTCGGATCTTAGCACAATTAAGCTTCCGTCTAACTCCAATGATTGATAAACCAGAGCTTGAACTGGTACTATTGATAGGGAAACCTTCAAAGGCCCTTAGTATAGGCTCTGCGCGGTACAGGGGCTCGATCATCCGATTACCATCAATTTATGCAGCGACCATCGATTTGGCACTCGATTGCAACACCCGGCAAGTCTGTGGGCCCCCAGAATGTCTCAAGTGGAGCTTTATCTTATGCATGCATTTGTTGGGCACGGTAGCGCCAGATCACCCCAAGAATCAACATTACGTCTCTGCGATGGTGCATTGCAGATGAACTCTGAGCACTAACGGGGCAGATCATGGATGATCGTGAGGGACGTCGACATATGGGCAAGGTTGGAGCCCTGATAAACAGCGGAGCCAGTATCAGTACGGATAACAATATCGATCCAACGTATCTAAAAAGTGCGTGTGCACCCAAAGTAAGGCCATATGGGGAACTAGGTATGATGGTCAACTGCTGCTCAGCCGCTGGTCCAGTACGGCGACCGACTCTATGTGCGAGGTGTGTGGAAACATGTCCACCGGTTGTACGCTCACGAGCTCGTATGGACCCACGCCCTCCCCCCGGTTGTCCTGCATGAGAGAGTGACGAGACCGTTGAAAAGGCACACTGGGATGAAAAAAGCACAAGAGATAAAATGAGATTAAGTGTCAAAATATTGCACCGGAAAGAGTAAGCTCCGAAAGCCAAAACTAGTGGAAGTTGGATTTAATGTATTTTCTGTGGACAAGGAAATCAATGATGGAACAGCGCTTAACCTCAAGGTTTATAGATTTTTAAAAAGGAATCCTTCCATATCCCTGAGGGGTTCTGTCTTACAGCACTTTTTGAAGGTTTAAGTTGAGTTACGCAACAGGCGTCGTGCAGCTCGAAGTCGGTTGTCATTGCGACGCTACTCCATGAACAGAAAAGACACGCCAAAGTCGTCCTACAGAGCAAGTCGTTGGAGCACCGTTCAGCAGGCCGGTAGCAATTTCGCTCCGAAATAAGGTGTGCTAAACTGTCCGAACCCGTGGAAGGAGAACGTGGACCAAATTCGGACTCCTCGAACCTCCACAGTTTAGTATCCTGGACTGCGCGTAGCATTGTAGCTGCCCTGGCACTTAACGAAATGACAGGGCAACTACCCGGTGCGTTGCTCCTTAGCACAGGCTGGGTAGGTCCTACTGTTTACCGTTTATAACCGGTACGGATCGACAGAGCCCGAACCGGCCCGCGCGCCGGAAAAGGGTACTAGAGCTTTGGGGGTCCTGAAAGAGGGAATCTGGTCCACGTTCTCCTTCCACACATTCTGTCCATAGAATGTTGAGCAACGACCGATGGTGACGCTTGGTCCTTTTACCCCTCGAGCACCAAACAGAATTACGAGATCTTCCATGGGTCTGCTGACAGTTTGGAACGGACGTCCTGCGGGATTATCAGGGCTGGACAACTCAACTGCCAGGAGCCAGTTCAGCGAAGATTCCGCTGTGCGGTCACTCCAGAGATTGATAATCACCATTTTGCATGAACGCCCAGTGACGCTCCAAGTACTGCATCTCGCCCGGAGGCAAGTCGTGTGGGGGCGCCCGTCGCTATGCAAACCCCTTTCTCCGCCACGTAGAAAGCCCTTCATTCTTTTACACTCTTACGCAACTGGGCCCGTGGCGCAAAGGAAAGAATTTCATAATCCACAGAGCTTAATATCAGAAGAGGCTTCCAAAAAGATGTGACATTTCTGATGCGCCCACCTCTCCGTGGCACAGCACGTCGAGATCCCGCGCCTGCGTGGACGGGTTGCACGACACGTACACGATGCGCCGCGCGCCGCACTCGGACAGGAACCGCAGCAGCTTCGGGTGCATACCGGGCCGGTTCGGGTCTGCAGAAAAGGTAGATTCAATCGCCAGACGTGAGGAGAGCGACGCTCGACAATCCTCCAGCGGGACAAGCAAAAAAGATCGTTCATGAACAGCGCTGCATGCGCTAACGGCCACACAAGAATACGCCGTTGCAAACAATAGGGCACGTAAGAACCTAACCCCTGAGTAAACGTGAAACGCTAACCCGAATCAAAGCAGCGCGAAAAGATGTTGATGCTTCCGTGAGTGTCCAAAAGCGACGACAAGCATGTGCTCTATATGAATAAGTGGGAACGCTGCTGACATCAGACGGTACTCGGATCCTACCTGTGATAACGACGTCCGGGGTCTGGAACTGCCGCCCAAAGTCCTCTTTCAGCTTGTTCAGGTCCCCTTGGATGAACGTCGCGTTCTGGATTCCGTTCCGCTCGGCGTTCCGGACGGCGTCCGCCACAGCCTCGGGGACCAGCTCGTAGCCGTACACATGTTTGGCCCTGGACAACCAGATGGATTCGAAATGATCAGGCAGATAATGGGCTTTAAGGGATTTTTTAACGCATAAAAGCAAAAGCGCAGAACCGCGTCTTACGAGCTGCTCATCGGAGAGCCTGAACCCACAGCTTCGGAGCCCCAGTCGGAAAGTTTGCCCTCCTCAAATCTAAAATCAGACCCCATAGCACGTAAGGGTGACCTTGATTCGGGCAGCAAGACTTGACAAATGTGCACTAACCAAGCCTAGAGTGCCAGACTTCATAATATGTTTGCCAGCGTACCGCTTGAGGTACTGAGGTTCACCAGTGCAACATACCGAACCGATGTGCAGTGCTGAGAAGAAAGTCGGCACTGATAGCATCCGAGATAAGTCTCAGAAAGTTGCCAGTATCTTGGGCTTTTGCTGCTTTCGGGGTCATAACATCAACGAGGTAACTCTTACCGGTGCGCCATACTGAGCCCGATTGTTCCGGTTCCGCAGAACAGGTCCAGAATGACCTCGCTCTTTTCACCCGACAGCCCGCATGCGTCCTCCACCAGACCGTACAGCACTTCCGCCTGCAGATGTTGACACGTGTCACCTTCGGCAGCCCATTTGAGGGTTTCCATATTCAGAAAGCCAGACAGCCGGAGAGTGTAAAGCAGGACCGCGAGCTGTGTTTGAACCGCAAAATCAAAGGGCGTCGCGATATTGCAAGAGCAGAGGAATCAAAATCTCAGCGTGACAAGCAGGTTTGAGAAGCAGACGGAGCGAAGATGTGCCGGTCTGACTAAAAGACGGCTTTATACTACGTGGACCAGCGCTGAGTCTACGAAAAGAGGCGGCATCTGCTCTGGCGCGTCCTGGAGCAGGGGACTTAAGTTGCCAATAATCTATGCCTAAACCTCAAGTCGATTTCCAAGTTCACTGCTAGAATAACGTTCCGTCGAGGTCTCAAAGAACGACTTCGAAAACGACCATCTTGGCCGTACACGTGGCAGGCGCTGTACACGTGGCACGTGGCAGATCCTCATCAAGAGCCGCACCTGGTTGGTGTTGGTCTGGAAGAAGGAGTTGGCTGAAATCTCGAACTCAAGGCCCCGTAGTCGTTCCTTTATGTACGGTTTTCCGTACAGCAGGTGCTCCTGCTTGCCCACCTGCGGAGAAACCGGTGGAATGACGTCAGAAGAGTGCGCAGCTCCGCAGAGGCATTTAGTAAAGCCAGGTCAGAGAACAAATTCGACTAGGTCTCACACATGTGTTCTGTGAAAGTACAATAAGCGTCTCCATTGGTGTGGACAACCTCCCTTGCAAATGCCCACGTTCTCAGCCAGTTCACAGACAATGATACACGCTACGCTACACACTATGAGTGATGACGAGCGTTAACTGGGCATGAAAGGAAGAAGAGCATGGCCGTACTGACAAAGTCTTCCAAGAATCACCTCGACCTTGGCTTAAAAATGGGCTTGTTTAACAGGAACACGGAACGACCGGAGGTTCGGATGAAGAACATATGTTTCCACGAGATGGTGAAGCCTCTCGGAAAGATTGACTGGTTTCGAGTGTTTAAATCGGGCGAATCGGCAATCCTTGTTCAGCATGAGTGCCATGGAGAAAGCCGTGCGAAATCCCAAAGTCAGACCACGGACATCGCAGTCCTGAGTCCCTGAACCCCAAGTCTTTGATCCTAGCCCCCGAATCCTCATGGTAGTCTCACCAGAAGAAACAGCAGCCGGAAAAGTCGATGACGTTAGTCATACGAGGGCCACCGCCGGCGGAGTCACCGCTGATCGGCGTAGGACAAAAGTTCTCAATAGTCTTCAGATCCTCCGAACTTTGAGAACTTGCGAGTACCCTCACCGAGCCGCAGCCAGGCGAGTCGTTGACGTTGTTCACGACGGACGCAACCTCCGGCACCTCCGCGACTAAGCGGTCCACCACCGGCTGCAGCAGCTCTGGTTGCGACCCCGCCGTCTGGATATTCACCATCAGCCGGACGGCCCCCGTGTCCGTATCGCTGTCCAATAGAAAAACAGAAACTTCGTCGTCCGAATCACTATTCGTTGGAAAAGAAACTCGAATGTTCTAAGGGTGTCCGAATTCCTTTAGTATAGTGCGGACACGGGGCGAACGCTACCGCTCGATGTTGACCATCAGCCCGACGGCGCCGGTGTCCGTATCGATGTCCAATGGAAAAAGAAAAATTTCACTGTCCGGATTACTGTTCGTTGTCGGAAAAGAGACTCGTGTGTCCGGAAGGTGTCCGAGCTGCCTTGATTCTTGCGGACACGCGGCAAATGCTGCCGTCTCGATGTCGCCCATCAGCTAGACGGCCTTAGTGTCCGTATCGCTGCCGAATGGAAAAACAGAAACTTCATTGTCCGGATTACTGTTCGTTGAAAAGAGGCTCGTGTGTCCAAAAGACGTCCAAACGGCCTTGCTTCTTGCGGAACCGCGGCAAATGCTGCCGCATCCATGTCGCCCATCAGCTAGACGGCCTCAGTATCTGAAGCGCTCGAGTCACAAGTTGTCGAGTGGCGACAGCAATATGCTAAGTATCCGACATCGCATCTCGACGAGAAGCAGGGAGTTAGGAGTCTAGGCTGACCCCGTTCAAAGTTCGCGGTCGGGAGGTTCAATATCAAGTAGACAGCGCCCGTGTCCGAACGGTGTCCGACTACGAGAAAAGGTAAACTATTGCCCGAGTTTAATCGGAATAGCTCGAAAGAAAATGCTGAAGTGCGACACAGAGAAAGGCTTTGAGATGGAGCAGACTGCGAAAGTGGATCTACGGCCCAGATGTTCGCCATCAAGCGGACGGCCCTCAACCGTCCGGCTTGTCCAGCGACGCAAACATTCTGGCATCGAAATCGACACAAGATGGCCAGGCTCTGACGGCTGGAACTGAACGGCCACATTCGGACGGCAAAAGGCGGACGCGCAAAAGCAAAGAGCTAGAATCGGACGGCTAAACCCTTTGGGCTCTCACCTGCCCTTTCGGATGGTGAGGTGGCGGAGGAACCCGTCGTGCGTCACGCTGTCGTACACGGGGCACTCCGCCTGGCTGCCACGTGCCCACTCCGCGACGATCCGCAAAACCCGGTTGGCGGCGGCGTCTTGCAGCCAGCACTCGTCAATGGGCAAAATCTGCACCAAGCAGCGACGTACAAGAGGTGATTCGTCTTCTCCTCACACGGATTTCCAGACTGCCACTATTTTAGTCTGCAAATTCCTGCTTCGGGAACGGATTCAGGAAGTGGCTGGGAATGACCAAGAATTGCAGCGGAGATGTCTCGATCGTGGTATGTTTGTTACGGTCATCATGAACCAGGTAGAAGATTGCTTCATGATCTGCGATCCCCAGGGCCAATCTCGAGATTAGATCCTCGTGACTAAACCGAACGGTCGCACTGCGACTCGAGCCAAGTCAGCAAACCTTCTCTGAACTCAAAACTACGCCCCCTTTCGAGCGCCTCACCATGTCAATCCGACCAAGGCCAGCCGATGCAGATCAAGGGTCTGATTCCTTTGTGACCTTTACACTACGATAACGTCAGCGAACCCTTTCTTTCTAAGCTCGTCCGCGTACGAGCGCCTCACCGTGTCGACCCGACCCGGAGCGTGCAGACCCAGCCTAAGAGCCAGTTCCGAGTTGACGTTGACGAAAATGGTGACGTCAGCAAACCCTTCCTCCACTTCAACGCAACCCCTTTTGCCCCCGTACGAGTTCCGAGTGCATTCAACGGGAAACTTGACGTCTGGAAACCCCTTCCTCAAAATACATCTTGCTCCCTAACAAGCGGCCCACCTTATCGAACCTCCCGGAGCCCGCAGGCCCAGCCCAAGAGTCGACTCCTCGATGACGTCAGCAGACCCTTCCTCTCTAACTTCGCCCTCGAGCCCCTCACCTGATCAAACCGACCCCCAGCGTGTGAATCCAAGCTAAGACCTGGTTTACAGACTCTTCGACAAGATGATGACGTCAACGAACCGCGCGCGTCTCACCTTATCGAACCTGCCCGGAGCGTGCAGACCCAGCCCAAAGTCGGTCCCTCGTTGCGGGGGCGGTTTCGCGGTTCCCGGCGCGGTCCGTGGGGCCTTTCCCGGAGCCACGGCCGTCCAGATCCGGTTGCCGAAAGAGAACTCCATCTGCGGGCAGCAAAAGACGGTTGCATTGAGTCTTGACTGCTAGAGAACCAAAGATGAGGAGACCCGAAAGATTCTGGTTCACAGACGTTTCCCGGCTCGACTGCGCATCTCTGCCGTTCGGAACGACTCAATGGCCTTATCCTTGAGTAATAAAGCACGAAGAAGTATTCTTCGATGGAAACCTGGTTTGGGGCAAACTCGCGCCTTTTGCCCCAAACACAGTCCAATTCCGTTAGATGACCCTTAAAGTCGAGGCTGCGAACACTCAAACAAATGAATCAGTACCTTGTATGTAAGCTGTCGCATGGATGCAGGGGAATCACGACTTTCAACCGGCGAGGTGTATGCAGATTCGACGGACCATGTCAAATGAACTCTCTCAGTCGTTGGCAGTGATGTGATGAGAACGACAACTGTGCTCTGTCGTTTCCACCGACCTTGTTCCTGTAGTTGAAGCGTTGTTCGCAGGGCACGGCGGGCTTCATCCAGCCGGAGCCTCTGGGAAAGCGTCCCACCCGGATGATAAGCTCCTCGACCTGCATAAGCGATGGGCGATTTGGAACAAGCGTTGGACGATCATGGACGACATGAAGGTGAAGTCGGCTGAGACGTTTGGGGGTCTCAAGTGAAAGATACTAGAAGATTTCAGCACTCTTGATGATAGGCTCCTCGTCCTGCATCAGCGATGGGCGTTTGCCAAAAACCGTTGGACGATCAAGGACCGCGGGAAGGTGATATCAGCTGAGACGTTCGAGAGGCTCAAAGTGAACAATACTCGGAGACTTCAGCAATCGGAGCCTCCAATCTTTCCAAAGTCCAAGGCAAAAGTGACTTTGTTAAGATGGTTGCTCTGAGCTGATCTTTGCAACCATCTCGCAAGAATTCAAGGCGCAAGCTCACGCGTCAATGCTAGCCCTCTGTCACAATCGATGGCGTCTTGCGTCTTGAAGCGGCCATAAGCGAAACGACCTGGAAATTTTGGATAGCACTCCTGGTAGTAGGGGCAAACCTTTCCTTGTCACTTACCTGTTTTTGCTTCTCCGCTACCTGCGACTCATACGCCCAGTTCTGTGTCTTACACCCGCCGCAATCTGTCGCGTGCTGGCACGGGGGTTCCACCAGATTTGGCGGCGGTTCTAACGTCCTGAGCTTCACAGCCTGCGCCATACTCCGCTTTTTCCTCATCACGCGCGCTAGCAGCCTCTCCCCCGGAAGCGCCCCGTTGACCATCAACACGAAGCCCGTTTCCGGGACTTTGCACACGGCAGCCCCTCCGTAGGCCAGGCTCTCGCAGACCAGTTCTAGCTCGGAGTTTTGTTTTGGATGGATGGGTTTGGTTTTCGGAAGCACGGCGGCGGCGGCGGCCTTCTCGGCGGCGCCCATAAGCGTTTCGCTGCTGAGGTTTGCGATTTCGGACAAGGTGTTGGAGGGAGTTTCAGACGGCATTTCCGACAAGTTTTCTGAGTGGCCTTCCGGACCCAGCTCATGTTCTTGAGCAGCCGCATCTAGTTGCGATGTGTCTGGTCGCAAGTCTGATGATGAGCTCAAGGATGTTGACTGGCTGTCAATCACGGACTCGTCCAAAACATCGACAATCGCAGCATCGCTGGCGGCAGCAGCGTTGAGATGTCTCCATTGCCTTCCAATTGGAAAGCTCTCCGTAGGAACAGCTTCAAATAAAGAACGGACATTCCTAGAGACTTGATGCACCCCCAGAGAAGCAGTCTGAATGCCCCTTGCCCGCAAGGCGGCAAGCCTCAACATGGCAGCCTTCTTTCTTTCTGATGGAGGGGTGGTGGCTGGAAACGAAAGCCTCTTATAATCCAAAACGAGCTCACGAATTGGTGTCAACTTTGGAGCCCAACTAGAGCTGGTCTGCGCAGTCTGAACCCGTGACACCGTCCTTAGTTGCCCGCCAAGTCCGAGCTGCAGCTCCCTAAAAAGGACACTGCTGCAGCAGGACATGCTGTCCGCAGGTAGACCCTTCCAGGTTTGTGGCAGGAGGAGCAACAAGCAGCAACTCAATCTCAGCTCAGCTCCTGCATTCGTTTTGCAATGCGCATCACAATTTGCCAGCTTGCCCTTGCTGCTTGCAAACAATTCGGATGCCTCAGAGAGGCTTGGCCGAATGGTAATGACCGAGTCGCTATGGTAATGGATCGACGAGCGCTAAACCCTCAAGGTTTGACACCGCCACCCAGTTTCCGGATGCGGCGGCCCCCGCGCGGCCGCTCAAGTGCCAAAAAGGCTGCATGCCAATCACCGCATTGCTACCTGTTAGTATTGCCTACCTATCAATAGGCTATTGCATGGCATCCAATCAGCGACAGCACAAAGTGCAGAGAAGTTAGATTGCTAAAGGGCTCTAAGTCGTCTGAGGTACAGAGTCTCAGACCGCCTGGTAGGTTATGGACCGGTTTGCGGGATTACATTGAAGCAACATTGTCTCGCTTGGATTCTTTCACTGTGAAGGCGCAGCCGGGTCCCGGCGCCGCACAAAACATAACAGAATGCTGCGGTCAAATACTGCCTGCATTGCTCATCACCAGCTGGGCGCGCTTGCTCTCAACACCCAATTTGCACACGCCTGTCTTCTAGAACAGTCAATGTGCCCTGTTGTGGGCCAACCTGGGGCACACTTGCGAGTCTGTTCGCAGTATGACGGCCCGCCGGTGACCATCATTGGGGAAGGCCGCATTGGGAGGGCGTTCGCACAGATGGCCGGGAAAAGGTAAGTCTGTAGAAATGGAGTCTGTGCTTGGTGGTGTAACATTCTATGTTTCAACCATACTTCACTCAGTGTCAAGGAAAGGGCCAGCAAGGCGTCTAGCCTTAGACACAATTGAGAAGAGAATAGAAGTGCATGCAGAATTTGTTTCTTCCGGTCTTGAAAATCTGCTGATAGTTTGATTACATTACATACTACTGGAAATCTTGAAGCTCGCGCATCCCAGCTCTGTTTTTACAGGGTCCTTCATTGTCACCTGTGTCCCACGCACAAAGCATGGTGTGGGCGTCACGCATTTGCTCAGACTTGACCGGCGACCAAACCAGATCCATGTCAGGTAACTTCTTTAACACTGGCACTCTGAGGTTTCGCAGGTCTCAAGTGTCCCCAAACCTTTCGAGGCTTACAATGAAGCAGGGCAAGGACTCTGCGAATCTGGATCCCGCGCGTATCTCTTCTCAGGGCCCTGCTTCTTGGTCGGGGGGAGGGCATCCCGGATGCGCCTGAATCACACCGGGAAGAGGACAGCTGGCAGTCTGGACCAGTCCTGGTGGCCACAAGAAACGGCGACCTGCAAGACGTCCTGGAATGGGTACCACTTAAGCGGCGGCCTGACTTGGTCTTCCTTCAGGTGAATGCTTTTGGCGAGGCTGCCAAATTTGGAACGTCAAAAGTCTGTGCCACTGGAAGAAGTATCAATCTAGCTTGGTGGCAGGACTCAAACTTTTCTCGAAATGGCTGTATGATCATTTAACTCCACACCTAAATCGAAAAACATTCGGCGTGGCAATGAAAAGGATGCTGGAAGTCTGGTTTCTTTATGGCCTGAAGCTATCCAGTGACGAAGAAGCTAGAAGCTGTAAAACTATGATACAGCGAAGTTTGGTAACCTCAATGTCACCCAGAATGTCAACACTGGATGGTACAAAGTTCGATTGTGTCCAGACCCAGTTTTGAATCCAGACTTATCTGCCCATGCACCATAGTACCGCATGTGAGCTCCCGTAACAAAGTTTCTGCCGTTATTGAGTAAGCAGCCCGTGAGAGTGTGCATCCTCTCCACTTTAGCTATTGTTAGTGTCAACGTAGACCCCTTGAATCGTCAGCCTCCATGCTGCCTTCATGTCCACAGTCGAGAGCCATAGGATCTCTAACGGACGTGACCAGCCCATCGACAACTGCGAATGCAAGTATACAAACCGCTTGACAAGAATCAAGCCGACCCAGAACGACACCATTTCTCTGCCATGCAGAACGGCATGCTCTTCCCCTGGCTAAGACAGCAGCATCTTCTGCCCGACTGCACGCTGGCCCTCCTTTACTTCTCGTCTGCCGTGGACGATTCCAACCCGGCGAGGATGCGTGTCGTAGATGGGGGCGGGAAGACTACGGCTTGGGGTAGGTGAGCCGAATCTTACAGTGTCCGGTGGATGCAACCGGGTTCCAGGCGGATAACAAGTCCTTCCCAGTGCTCCGACTGACGGATCATGGTTTCTCGTGTCCGCTGCTCGGGGCTGATCAACATCCTGTGTTTTTATTTCGAAACATGCATTGTCAGAAGACAGGTATGCAGAAGGCACACTCTTCTGGGAAACGCGAAGCCTCATGTTTCGGAGGGTACGAAGTTCACATGTATGAAAAATGGAAACTTTCATCGGGTCCTTCTACACGTTCACATGCCTCAAAAGGCTCTCTACTTCGATACTGCCCTCTCTGCTGGAAAAGGTACAGAAGCTTTCTTCTTACAACCAGCAACGGGGCCTTTACCCACAGATCTCCTCAATCCGCTTTCAGACAAGCAAACAGTTGTATTCAGCCGAGACCACCTTCTGTCGCAAGTAAGGCCTGGGGTCGAATCCAGCTTCCAGCAGAAATCAATCACACAGCCGGAGGGCAGACTCGTACTGGTGTGAAAGCCTCCCAAGTCTTCACTTCCCTCGTCATTGCAGATGGGCCACCACTGTCGTGGAGATTCTTGAAAGTGGTGGCGTCCGCGCTGCCGTGATCGACGACTGGGCGACGTTCTCCGGCCTGACGGTCGAGAAGCTACTATGGAGCTCCATTTTCTGGCTGCTGTCGGCGGGCCTGGCCGGCAAGCCGGTACGTACCTGCTACGGGAAGCGAGTAGACCGGTCCGTACCTGCTGCGGAAATGAGTAAAGTGGTCTCGACCTGTTGCAAAAATGGGACACCCCTGACCATGGTTATAAAGAGGAGCCGCGAGAACACTTTGTGTCGTGCTTGTTTACACGGAAGCAAACTAGAGTCAGCGCTGTCAGGCTTCCTCAAGGGGAAAAGGGAGGTTGCTAGATTCGCTCTCGGGAAAGAATGTTTACTGGGTTCTCGCTTTATTCGAGCATCTCCATACTTCGATGCTCCTCACTTCCAACAACGTACGATAAATGAGACGAAAAGAAGATCTTTATCATGGGCTGTCAGAACTGTCTTCAAACTCGATCGAAAGTTGGACTTTCGATCAGCTCAAGCTCAAACTGCTGTTCTTTACCATCTTTACCGTCAAGACTTTACACGATTGCATGGCTGCCAGAAGCATTTAACAACACTCTGTTCCAAACAATCCGGTTAGAAATTGGCGACGCTTCCACTTGCAGGTCGGTAGGATTGCTCGAGAGAACCGTTTGGACGTCCGGGCGCTCGTTGCGGAGCTCCTGCCAATCGCGGACGCACACGTGGCATCTTCCGCGGACGGATCTCCGGAAGGTGCATCGTCCTCCGCACAGGCGGCCCCAGGCACGACATCGTCAACTGCCGGACACCGGGCGACCTCCATAAAGGATGTCGTCAGCGCCAGGTCGCCAGAAGGAGCCGCTGCGCAAGCTTTTGAAAAGCACAGCTGTAGAAGTGGTTTGAAAGCTCGCTATTGGGACGACGTCCCCTTAATCGGGGATGTAGCAAGGTTAGCAAGTGGAGAAGACGACTCCATTCCGGGCGGGGGTTTGCTGCCAACGAGAGCTCAGGAAGGGGATCCTCACTGGAGTAGCAACAGTGTTGCTTCTGAAACGTTGCCCGTAGAATCGACGGCGGACGGGTCTGAGGAAAGGATTGAACGGCTTGTCGACAGCCTGTGTGAATACTCTCTGGCGATAGGGGCAGCGGTCCCGAGCCGGGAGATGGCGCTGGCCGAGTTTGAGTGGCGGAACGGGTGGTTTTTGTCAAAGGTGAGCGGGCTTCATTTCAAGAATCTTTGAGGAGGTTCGCTGATTGGCGTCCAGGTCTGAAGGATGCTAGGCTGGTGCTGTTGAATCTGTTCTGATGGGAGCTCCGATTGATGGCCAAGTGCTTAAGGCTACAAGATTCACGAGGCGACGTTCTTGAAGCAAGGTCTTTGTCTGCAAATAAATCCATCAGCATGCTGCAGAAGTATTTTGGAAATTGAAACAAAGACCAGCTGATGGATCCATTTGCAGACATTCTTCTGGACTCAGACGAATCCCCGCTTAAACGCGCGCAAGGGCTTGCTCGCAAAGATAGATTCGGAGCACGACTCGTCCTCAGATTATGCGCCTTCCTTCACGTGTGTCCAAGGGGACTCTGGTTGGAGGCACCTCATAACATGTCTACTTCCAAAAACGGGAACGTCCCTTGCAGCGGGGTTCAATCCCTGCCGGACTCTTCTCATGTTGCTCTCTCGTGTAGCGTGGCATGAGTCTAAACAAGTTTGGAAATTTTCCTAAAGGTGCTTCTGTATGATTCGAAGACTGAACGTTCGGAAGCAATGAAAGAGCATCCTTCCAATTCCCAATGCCTTTTTGGCTGAAGTCTCGTCCTCTTTGCAGGAGACAAGCCCAACGCATCTTGCATGGCTTCAACAAGCCGGAGTCGATACGAGAGCTGCATCGTAAAAGACATAAATAAAAAATTCTCGAATGCTTAAAGAGGGTCTCATGAGAGAAGTCCACCTTCAACGATTGATCGAAGCCCGTACATAGCTTGGTTGTCCCACCCGGCCCCACCTAAAACATGCTTTTGGGTACTAAACGACCGCTTTCAATGTTGACGATTTCGCAGAGTTTGCCTGCGGACAGTGGCCGCGGACTGACCATGCATAAGTGCTTTGGGCTAAAGCCAGGACCGGTGCCTGTCCTATGCTGCGAAAACTAGCTGTCAGATTGCCACGCTGATAGTGTTGCTGCCTGATTACTTGTAAGCCAGGGCGGCAGGCCGATTGATCATTAAGTACGTTGAACATGTTACGCTTGACTCAGACATATCCGCAGCCAATATCAGCAGGCTAGTCAATGATGCGTGCAACGCCGGGTATACGATGCCAGTCATGCAGTCAAACTTGAACTTTATGCCGCATGTACCATTGCATGAATCATGCACAAGACGCAACTCCGTGATTGCAGGCGCGCCGCCTGCCCGTGTCTGCACATGGCACATGCAGCCAGTATACATAGAGGCTATACCATATGCAACCATCGCGATGGTGGCTACTTTTAATTGCATGCGCAAAGCTACTATTTAATTTTGCATACCGTCCGGCCTAACGTTCAGTAATCATCATTCGTGCGAGTATTAGTAGTAGCTCATCATTCATTCCCACGTGATCTCAGTCACTGCATCCCATGTATTATATACTAGATCAAACTGCAAGGCCCTGCCGCGCTTCAAGCAACGGGCTCAGTCGGATACATGTTATATAATTGGTCAATGATGCAACGGAAATGGTGCATGGAGCAATGATACATTTTAGTAAGGAAGCCCTATAGCAGGTGGCGCACGCCACTACGTGCACGAACCGTTTTTGACACATGACTATATTTGATCGTGTTTGAACTTACCAACTCCGAAGCATGGGCGCGGCCAGTGCCGAGGCCTGGCATTTCAATGACAGTGAGGCCCTGTGTGGCTATGCCGCACATGCCACTCTGGTCAGCAGCTCAACAACTTTAATTTATAAGGCGGTCCATTGTACAGTTCCGCAGGCTCTTTACACATATTTTTACAACTCGCATTCCTCCGGCTGTCAGTTTTTCCAACAACAGATAACGAGCAAGAGACCATATCTTGTAGATCTCACAGAACGCAGGCTGGTCCTCCTTCGCCTAAGCAAGACCAATCCTTTTCCGGGCAAGCTTCACTCTTTCTCAGGAGTGAACTTCAAGGAGACGCTGTTGACACAATGCCTCTCGTCTGTGGGCACATTGAATCTCTGCAGGCCAGAGCAATCTAATCATTTCAGAGGTGCGAAGCATGGGAACCAAGGGACCAGGATAAAGAAGTCAGATCATGCAAAGTGATCCCGGATCTATTTACCCAATCGATTGAAGCATGGGGTGTAGAACCTCAAATTTTGAGTCCGGGGTCAGCTCAGTGAAGCAACGAGCATTAAATCCGTCAGGTTCAGAACCTTCAAACGATACCCCAGCAAGAATCCTCCCCTCTGCATCCTCAGCCAGTCACAAGGGGAGGTGCGTGGACAAATTCTCAAACCGATAACTCTTAGGCCGACCCTTTTTGCAGAGTGAGTCGACTAGAGAGTCATCTGCTCCAATCTGTTGTCCCCGCAATCATGGCATGACCAATCAGGCTTGGGGAAAACAATCTGATCGTAAATTTACCTCGCCCTTGAACACGTGACCCAAGTGGCCGTTGCACCTGGCGCACAGGATTTCAGTCCGGCTCCCATCCCGGTCCGTTTTCCGTACGATGGCACCAGGCACACCGTCAAAGAAAGCAGGCCAGCCACACCTGGCAGCAGTAGAATGCAAATCGGTGAGACGGCCCGTTTATATGCCTTGGGAAGTTGGCATCACGAATCGGTCGGTCAATGGAAGACAACCTGTGCTATCTCCAGAATGCGGACGTGCTTTGCAGGCTATCAAAGCGACACACTCTCTGGGGACAGAGCCAGAAGCTAATGAACTTTTCCAATTGTCCTTTGCTGACAGTCAATTGATATCTCCATGTTCCTAGCCAACTCCGGGCCGCTCAAAGAGCGGGCCTAAGAAAAGTTGAGCCGATTCTGTGACTTGATTCAAGAATCCCCTTCTCGACGCGATGGGCCTTTGATTGCCATACAGATAATCCTCTCAGACGCCTCCTTACCCTGAGTCAAACTTTGTGGTCGACTTGTACAGTGGCGCGTCACAGGCCGCACATAGATAGACTCCATCTTCATGGTGCTTATTGTACTTCCCAGTTCCAGCCCTCTCCGTTCCCTTCTGACGAATCACCCGGAACTGCTCAGGGCTCAGGATCGCCCTCCATTCTTCTGCATTTAGGACAAGGTCAAAAGAATCAGCAGCAAACCCCCACACATTAGGCAAAGTCCTGATCTCTGCCTTGTTCTGGCTAGCTTCGCCTCTTGCTGCAAGACATTTTACAGAGGGTTTCCGACCGTAGCTGCCTCTTTGGATCAAACGGTCCCCCACTTCTCTCATAATGCTGGCTGATGTGCACTGAAAGAAACCACAAGTAGGCCAGACTCCAGAAGAGACATGTCGCAAAAGTGGAAGCTGACCAATTGAGATCCCTTCAAAACGCTGAGCCGCAATCTGATAGACTCACATGTCGCAGTCTAGTAGGGGCAATCAGCAAAGCAGAGTGCGTGGGACGTTTAGTCTTACCTTCGCTCTTTTCGACAGGGGCTGCCATCTGCTGATGCGGCTGTCACGAAAGAAGACTGCTTCAACAGAGAGGCTCTTGAAGAAGGAGGGGCAAAATTTCCCGGATTGAATGGAATGCTGGAAAACAAGGGGCTGTAGTGCAATACCAAATGCTTGGAAGAAAGTGGCTTTATACTACCTGGTGATGCAGTGGTGGTTGTGATTCTGAATGCCTTCCCTAGCGCCCCTCAGAGTTGAAAGCTAGCTGTCCCATTGGCGCCTTCTTGGCAGGGACTCCCTGCTAGGTGCATTGCCATCATGTGCATTTCCTGTAGCGGAAAGTGCAGGCTGCCTGGCCGGAACCTCGAGAGGAAGCTTCGTCTTGTGCAAGTTCGACCCAGGGAAGGGTCCCGGGAAGGCTCCTGATAGCCGACCGGTCGTTGCTTTGGCCCAAGGAGAGCTGCCTTGTCCACCCCGGCGTAATCTACCCAAGCAGTGTACCGGTATATACTTCTCCGGCAGCAAGCCAAATGAAGTTCGGAGTTAAATTTGGACGAATCACAGCGCGCCACGTCATACCAAAAGAGTGAAGGTGTCCGGAACGGTCGTACCAGGGGTCGAAACCTGAAGTGGGAGCCGGGTGCGGACCCAAGTGGTCCCAACCCGATCACCGGGCACTCGGAAGCTATGCCAGTGTACTCCTAAGTAGGTTACCTTCTCCTCCGAAAATTCAAGTACAATATTGCAGCTTTTGCGGGTATGGCCTTACATACATATATATCGCCAAATTGATCCAAGAGGGAAAACTCTGTACTGCTAATCTGTTATATGCTCTTCTCCAAAAACTCAATTACACAATTGCATCTTTTCTCAGGCATGGCCTTACATAG
>DF237542.1:0-27503 GCA_000708835.1 Klebsormidium nitens
TCGCGCCTCTGCGCCTCTAAGAATGTAGTTAACTTCCGTGCCGTTAATTTGGGGAAAAGGGTCGTTTTGAAGCGGTACGGTCTTCGGTTTTACCCCGGCCCCCGGGACCTCCGGCGTAGTAACTGTCGAGGAATGAATCCGTACGGTCGAAGATTATGTGATTGAATACGACCTCTTTACGAGTTATTCCAGGAATCGGCCGACCCGACTCTGAACCGTCCATGAAACTAAGGCTCCCGAGCACTTTTTCACCCGGGGAAAGCGGCCACGAGCGCATGTGAGGGTGACCGGTCGACATTCTTGGATTCCGACGGCAATACGGTTGATTATGTACCCAGCTTTGCAAGGTGCGAAAAATCACTGGATTGTCGGAATCGTAACGTTCCGGTACAGTGTTTGTTTGTAGGTAACGTACGTACGGAAGGGTCATTTTGAAGCTGTACCCCCCTTCGTACTACGTAGGTAATTGTTGAGCTAGCCCTTTTCGATTGAGGCTGTCCCCCCCTCTTCCTAACTTGCCTTGCTGGCTCAAGTCCCAAGTACCCCCCCCATGCCCTCTAAGCCTTGTCGAGGGTTTCAAGTTGGCTTCAAAATTACGAATAATTTCGTTGACCAAGAGTATCTACGAGACTTTTGCTCCTATCAATTCCTACAGCAAGCTAGTTGCAAGGGCTTTTGACAAGTTGGTAGGGAATCCGCTTAAGAAAACGGAATAAATCCTGCCAAAAAAGGCTCCATCTGGGCTCCAACTCATGCAGGGATTTACTTCTCTGGCCTTTGTGTTTCAAAGTCTGCAAAAGCTCCTGAGTCCTCCCCCATGTAGCTCTGAGGATCTTCACAGGCTGCTAAGTCCCCCCCACTTCATGACGCTGGAAACCAATCTTGGTCCAAGGTCCCCCCCCCTCAACAGTTACTACGCGCGGGGTACCACTTCAAAATGACCCTTCACTATTACGGTAGTCCTAGTTGCGCGCGACGCAAGTGAGCTAATTTCTAGTGAGCTTCTGCCAAGCTGCAGCTGGCATACAGTATCTATTACATAATCCAAGTAGATAGCTGAGTCTGACTTGGTGGGCTGTATAATGCAGATCCTGGCCGGCGGACGCCATTAGCATGAAAAGGCTAAGAGGCTTCACAGGCAGCTTGGATGGGCCTAGGAGGAAATATCGCCAGCTGCGGCTGGTGGGAATTGCTAACAAGCTTGCAGCTGTGTCAAAGCAGATTGATATATACACAGGTCGCTGCCACGCTTCAGCTGAATCCTTGACCAACTTCGGGCCAACATTACCGCGGCCCTTCTCCCCTCCGACTGAAGATTGCAGAGCGGCCTGAGTGTTCCATCATTCCATCACGTCATCGGCGACAGAGAGGTGACAGATAAAGATCTGGCGTTCGCTCGACGCAATCATCTCCCACCTGTCGATTGCTTGGAGCTTGCAGACACGGTTGGATAAACGGGACTGCCAACAGAACACACGAAAACATGGTAAATTTGTCATCCCTTTGCATGATTCTCCTTCAGATGTTATAAGCCTCATTCTCCAAATTCCAGCTAGCTATATCTTCTGGCCAGCTACGATGTATGAAACATTGTCAACAAGTGATTGCTTGCTGACTGCCCTCGAGAACCGTGTGACAGCGGGGCTGGTGCAGGGAGAGTCAAACATGGCAATTAGCTAGGAAGATTGTACACTTCTTTGAGCAAATAGAACACAGGAATTATGGAGATGCTGAGCTGCTTCTTTGGTCTGAAAGACACGAAAGCCCTTGGATTCTGCATGAGCCTGGCTTAGCTGTTAAGCATACAATGAGCAGCTCACTGTGCTGAGAACGGGCTTTCCTTTGCATCTTTAGACCCTACTGATTGACTGCTTGCTCCAAGCACATTCGCTTCCGGACGGCTGCAGAAAGTCAGAAGCGGAGCGAACGGAAGTTCTTCCTCCGCTAACGGTCCCTGTCTGAGTCAGAGGAGTGACCTTTTCAGACTGTGTCCCGAAAAGGACCCCAAATAACCTTGCCCCTTCGCTTTAGAAGATAGTTCGCACAAGTTGCGAGTGGCACCTCAGAAAGCTCCCTGTTTATTGAGGCCGTCTGGTCATTCGGCTTAAAAACGGACCGCCATGAAGTGCTATTTTTCCTCCTACTCAAAGCACTTGGAGGCCTGGTCTCTCCATGGCCGCTCAACTCATCCCATGTCCGGAAGTTTCATGTAGGACATTGATTCAAGGAAGCCTACATCACAACATGGTCATATTCCTCCCTTTCTTTTAGACAAGATCTGGCTTGGACAGACATCCAGAGCACTTCAGCCGATTCCAATAGACTTTTAGCTAGTATCCACAGAAATTCCTCTTTTTCATCGGGTCGACCACAACCCTCTGAAGTTCAACACGTTCCATAAAATCTTAAACCTTTCAGTGGAATCTTCTAGAAACCCCTTAAGTTTTATAGACCCTAAAGAAAGCCCTAAACCCTCCTGGAACTTCCTCCATGCTCAGGTGAATGCTGCATCCGTCCCTGAACGGGACCCCAAATACTACGCAATGCACCAGCACATAGAGCTCCGCGATAGCGGTCTATACGGGCTGGGTCTTTTTGCCACGGCTGCAATCAAGGAAGGGGAGGTGATCTGGAACGACGACACATACAAGTGAGAAAACCTGTGTGGGCTTCGTGTGGTCTCTTCTTTCAGTTTCAGTGGCAGTAGATCTGTAAGGAATTTGCTGTTTTCGCACTCAAGCTGAGGCCTTATCCGGCGTTCTACAATGGATCGGTGTTGGACAATGACGAGGCAGATACCAAAAGCATAACCTGGTCTCTCGGGCCGTCTTAGACGCTCTGTATCCACATCGACACATGATCAGGAGGTGACTGCCAAGAGATGGGCCATGCAAGTGTGATTGGGCGCAATTGTGCGCACAAGAGAACGATGCAATTTTCTCAAAACCTTGATAAAAGCTGCGTGGTTCAGGGCCCTCTAGAATCTGACTGCATTCAGTAGGTGACTGACTCAATAATGGGCCTGAACTTTTGACGCACTTTCCTCGGAGGCTTGCTCAGGCGGTATGCTCCCCTTGTGCAGAAAAGCTGTTGAGACCTTTTTGTTCCCTCGATGACCGCTAGTCGAGAGCGCTCAAAGCTTCCGTTCCTAGGATGCAGTGCGGACAAGTACCTGCATTCTTCTGCAGACATCAAGTCCTAGCCCTTGGAACGCCAGCAGATTTGTACACACAACAGACTCAAAGTTGGCCCCAAGTTTTGCACTCTCCTCTAGAAGCTTGCTCGTAGAGGGCTGATCGATCAGTCCCGTTCTACGATGCAGCGCGGACAAGTACCTGCATACCGTCACGGAGATAAAGTCGTGGCCCCTTGACCGCCAGCGCGAGTTCATGCACTACTGTTACCAAGTCGAAGAGGTGACGTTTTCGGGGATGACGAGCTTGGAGATGGTCCAAAGCGAAGTGTCGAACTACATGAACCACAGCTGTGATCCGACCTACTGGTAAGCGCCCAGATGTGGCAGACTGAGTGGACCGGTATTGTATCCGAAGCTTCGCTCGTTCGATTCGTTCTGTTCTGTTTCTACTTTTCTGGTTCCAGTACGGACAATATCGTAAATTCAGCTGTTGCGCACCTACTTCAATCCTCTTTTCTAGTTGCCACGTGGTCAAGTTTGCTGCTTGTGAATCGGAAAAGAGAGCTCACCCTGTGCGGTGCAGTCAAAGATGATTGCCTTGGTTGAAGGGTAAAGTGGGTGGAACTAGTACAAACTTCTACCAACGATGATATGTATCTTAGAGCAATCCATTCCGAAGCACATGAGGTTCTCGCGACGTTTCAAGAAAAACACTTGCAGTCGAACTCCGGAGAATCATCTATGATAACGGACCAGTCAATCGCGTCGAGAGAATGGCAGCAAACAACCAAGTTGCACCGTGCTTTGCTCCGCACTGCGAAGGGTGCACAAGCTTCTTGCTGTGATTCACCAAATCACACGAGCCATTCCCATCTCTTAGGTTTCTCACAGAGGACCCCGCTCGCATGCTCGCGCGGCGCAACATCAAGGCCGGAGAGCAGATCACGTACGACTACGCCACGTCCGAGACAACGGACTTCCGGTGAGAACCAGGGATCAACCGGGACATTTGATTTTCGATTCTGCGCTTGCTTAGAGGTGCTTGAATATACTCAAAGAGCGTCCTCGTGGGAATCGGACACCTGGCAACCTGGGTTCAAGCGCGAAACGGGTGCCTTTTGTCGGAAATGCTTCTTGTTCTGTAGCCAGCACTGGCAGTTTGCAAGGATGACTCTTTCTCAAGTTCCAAGGTTTCGGACTTTCAGAAACCACTTTGAGCAGGCCTTGGGATAAGCCGAGCTTTTCAAAACGCAGCAAAATTGCAAGTGAGTCCGATCCAGCCCGAATACGATCCCGTAAACGTTTCAGTGCAGGAGTCATTTTGATTGCCGCTAGCTATGCGGGCTCATCTTTTGCAGCGACCTCGAAGCGGGTAACGCCGCCTCAAAGCTGCCGCGACGATCTGCCCACACTGCGGCCATCTTTCACTTACCCAAAACAGCCTCATCGTCAAACCAAGCATAAACTCATCTCCGTGCTTGTCTCTGCAGGCTGGAATTCGTGCCTCTGTGGCTCCGAAAACTGCCGTGGCAAGCTGTCGGGCAGCGATTATCAGCGGCCGGACGTCCAGAAACGCTATCAGGGCCACTTCATGCCGCACGTCCAACGCCTTATAAAACGCGGCGCGGCCGCGGGGAAAGAAGACAAAGTTTGATATATACGTGTTCGGCCTTCGAACGTCGGATTATGGAAGTTTCAGACACGTCAGGCAACGTGAATACTTGGAGGAAGAACTGAGAGGTTTGCAATCGGTAGGACTTAATGCTAAATCTTCGAAGAAGCCGTCAAACTCTGTCATGAGACGATCGTGAGCCAGTTCCGGTCCTGTTCCGGTTCCTGTCAGCTCCATCGGACTGCACTGTCAAATGACCCTGACTACAGTAGATTCATCCAATATCAGAGCTCTTTGCAGAACTACAATCTGTAAGTGTGAACAGCCATCTTACAGATCGAATTGATTTGGCCGTATGCGGGGCTGTGCGCGCCTGGTATCTGTGGCTGATTCGACGTCAAAATCCTAGCTTTGGTCAACTGTTTTAGGATTTTAGGATGATAAGCTCCGAATCAGGAACCAACTACGACTTTATGCAACGCGGCGTAGCTGGTGATTTGTCGAAGTTTTAAAACTCGAACATTAAGCTGTATCAGGTTTAAGATCTCCTGAACATCAATTGATACTACAAGCGGTCGTAGGCTAGTCGATCTCGGTAGCTCTAGGGGCTCCGCCTTTTTAAAAGTATAGCTTCGCAGTCTGCAATGACATGCTTCGTCGTTCTTCGTCGGCTGGTCCCCTGCTGGAGTCTCACACGGATGCCGGGTTTGAATCTCAAAAGCGGGTTAGGGCTCATCACGCTGGGTTAAAGCTTTCCGTCGAAAAGGTTGAAGGCAAGCCGTGGGTTCTCCTTCGGAGAACCCAAAATATGCTTGTTTGACATAAGGAATTCACATGCATGCAGCCCTGTCGAGAGCTGTGCGAGGTCTAAGTCGGCTGGCCAGCCTGCCAACACTCTAGGTCCATGCTGAAATGTGCATGACTCGTCCCCAATCTTCTTTCCAACCAGACTCTGCAATTCTCACAACTACGCGGTCTTTTCTCAACCACAGCGCAAAGTTACAGTATCCCTAATTTGGTCTCCTGTCATTCTCATCATGTACACTTAGTTGACAGCTTCATACAGATAAGCGGGTCCACAAGAAACCTCCACTTCGAGGCCCTCATCTTCTGAGTAGATTGTCCTCGTTCCGTCTAGCCATGGTCCACTTAATCGCGAGCAGACATCTCTATAACAAAGACCTCCCACCTGCTTTCCGGTGTTTGAGGAATGAAAACCTGTCAACCAGAAAGTATTTCTGCTCTACTGGCTGTCCGAGAACGTCCGCCTGCGCCTTACAGCTCCTGCTTCACGGGCCCCGCCTGGCCGTCTTCGACGGGCTTGAAGTCCGCTTTCAGCTCGTACGATCCTTGGAACTCGCCCCGCTTATTGTACACAGCCACGTCGTTCAAAACCTCCTTCAAGAACGACTGCGAGGCACACAAAATGTGTTGAAGAATTCTCCGTCGTATTGGTGCTGCTGCTGTTGCTGCTGTTGTTAGGGACCAGTTCAAGCCGACTTTGACAGACAGGGACCCTCGACATTCTCGCAGTCTAGGGGGAGGCCAGAAACGTTTTTGGACGGCAAATGCTCCAGCAATGATCCACCGGGTCGACTACGTTTCTTCAGCAACGATGGCCCAATTCGGAGCCTCCCTCAGTGATCCTGGACAGTCGCCCTTGTCGGGTCAGAACAGCGACCAATCGGCAACAAACTCCGTGCTCCACAAGTCGAGCTGAAGAGCCGCGGTCCACTCACGTGCGGTTGTCGCGTTTCCGCGACCAGGTCCTTGAGCGTCCACCGCTGCTTCCGCTCGAACAGCGAGAAGAGCAGGTCCCGCAGGTCGTCCGTGCTCAGGTCACGCGCCCTCCGCGTGTCCGACTTCTTCGCCCCGGGCGCGAGCGGCGCCAGCCCCTTGGCCCGCTCGTCGTTGATCGGGATGATCGTCGTGCCCGTTCGTCGATCCTCGTCCAAAACCTGCAGCCGCCCAAGGAGGTCGGACTTTACTCACCGTCGAACTTTGACTATGGTGAGCCGTTCAATGTCCAGAAATAACCTGGCGGAATTACTGCAAGAGTCCAGGATGAAGAAGCTACATATTGAGCAGGCCGGAAGAAGTGACAGCTAGTGAGCAATACTTGACCATCGACCAACACCCAAACCAGAGGAGCAGTCGCCGGAGATATGAAGGGACACCGATATTGAGAGGGTGACAACTTCGAAGAATTCAAGCTTCCAACTCTGCTCAAGCTGGCAAGCGCATGCTGTCGCTTTGCACGTGCAAACAGTGTCGTTCTTCATTGCCCGACACTTGAACCAACGTTCCCTTGTTACTTGGTGTGGAGGCTGAGCCCCAAAAAAAGGGGCTTGCCGCCATATTGAAAGATAAATCGACGGTTCCCCCATTTAAGAAATTCCCTTTTTAAGAAAGCCCTGCGTTCGAGGACAGAGAGATGAACAAAGAAGGCGGGAACAAGCGAGGAGGAAAGGCAGATCAGTGTTGAAGGGAACTAAGAAAGAAAGTGTAGACTTCAGAGAGAGGAGGCGCTTGCGGTACCTGGGAGTACCGAGTTTTGGAGGTGGCCTTGATGACCCTGTCTTGGAACAGCCGGTGGTACGCCGCGTCGACGCTGCGCGGCTGCATGTCGAACTTGGCCGTAATCCGGCCCTCCACCGCCACCTGCCCTGCATCACAAACACGTGTCGTTCTTCCGACGCTCACGGAACAAGCAGGCCTGCAGTCGCGCCACATCTAACCGCCTCGTGGGTCGCATCAGTCAAAGGAATACGCGGTACAAAAGAAAACATGCTCATATTTGCTACTCAGGCGAGTGGTGAGTGAGCCCAAGTAAATCACACCCAGCCGCTCACGCAAGACTGGAAGTCCTGAGCCTGCTTCACAAGCCTCCAGAAGACATGGACAACAGCGGCACCCAATCCCGACGAGCTAAAGACTTTCCGAGGATTCGACTATGCCGTGGAACCGGGCAGTCTGTTCAGACAAGCTGACGGCCATTCGAACTGCCGATGCATAATATTGCCATATTCGTATGCCCCGAGGGACACAAAGGGAGTTGTCATGAACCAGCGGGCACAAGTTGTAAAGACCACCACCAACCGTCCCATTGCATAGTAAGTTCCAAAACTGACGAAAGAAGCTGTACAATGTTCGATGGAGAACTGTTCAGCTTGAACGAGATTGGAGACCCTTGAATGTACCGAGCACAAATCTGGACCGCTTCAGAAGCGCGTGACGAACTCAAGCATTCAAAAAGTCAGAAGGCTGGAAAGGACCCCTTCACATTGCTCGGCCACGCCTGGCAGGAGAAAGATCAGAAGCAAAGAAAAAGTAAAAGCTAGGCCTCCAAGGAGCGGATACATGGCCAACACGACCTTGCCCTCAGAAGCTTTTGCTTGTGAGCCAGCCCTCCAGCAAAGAAGACAAAAGGCTGGCATCGATTGTCCTATTTCAATAAAAAACTGACAAGACATCTTTGAGACTCACCCTGTGTACTTTCGGAGAAAAGTTGCATGGGAGCGAATCCGGAGTGGATGTTGAGCTGGAACTCGCGCGGCATGGCGGCAGCTTCGTTCCCCGTCACATGGACAGTCATCTGAGAGCAGCGCAAAACACAAGACAAAGGTCTCTATTTGTCAGGCATACTTCGAGGAATGATTGCATTATTTGCATTGAATTGTCCATCACAGTGACCCACAAGTACTGTGATCAGTGTTGCCCCGCATGACAAGAAGCATTGGGGGTACTCGCAGATGTGGCGTCGGGGGTGGGGTTCGGATTTCGGATCCGAGCAGGTTGCGGTTACTGCCACCAGGTATTTGGACCAACTGACGCTTGACTCTGACCGCACACATGTCTGACAGGGCCGCTCCAGGATGCTGGCAGAGCGAATTCAGTTGGGGCTGAAAGGGCCACCAAGAGATGTCTTCAGAGATTGTCATCTTGTGACTTGCTTGACCAAGTACAGCAGATGTGAGAGAAGAAGGCGGTGTTGGGGGTGGTGGCAGGCCCCCTTCTGCGCTCTGTAGTTGAGGCGCACGAGTGATCTTCCCAACTCGACCAACCACCGGAGGGCCTAATGCTCACAGTGCG
Source organism: Klebsormidium nitens (assembly GCA_000708835.1). Lineage (NCBI taxonomy): Eukaryota > Viridiplantae > Streptophyta > Klebsormidiophyceae > Klebsormidiales > Klebsormidiaceae > Klebsormidium > Klebsormidium nitens. The sequence goes on from DF237542.1 coordinate 8,841, forward strand.
CAAGGTCGCATCAATCACCGATAAGCGCTTATTGCCGGGCATACGTAACTTCTGTGAGGAAATTGCATGTTCAAAAGACAAGTAAGAGCAGGCGGTCACCTGCGGTGCCGCGGCCGGCGTCCCTGGCTCCGCCGTGGGGTCCACCACCATGCGCAGCCTGCCGACATCAGCAGCTCCGCTGGCGGGGCTCCTCCAAGCCTCTGAAACAAAGTGCGGCACTTTGGCAAGCCAGACCTCACGTCCAGCTCGTGAGAGCTCCAGCGGTTCCGCCTCAATCTCGGACAGCTTAGACGTCATTGGGACGACAGCAATCTAGACAAAAACTTTGACTAATAGCCTTTGGTGTAATTGTTGTATCTTCTACCCGAGTGATGTGATGGCCAAGCGAACCTTAGCCCTGCCACACACCATGATTGCAGCACTACTAAGAATTACAATCTGCACGTCCTCTATGGGAATGCGCTCCTTGTGATACGACAAGTAGTGCCGCACTTGCTGACAGAAGAAACAGAAGTGCTGCAGAATTCACCTGTATGCAAGATGGAGAAGACGCCAAAGTTTCCAACACTAGTCTGAGAGTGTAGCAATGCAGAAGAAGGCGCAACGATCGCAAGGCCAGAAGCTGCTGCAATGACGCAAGAGGCACAAAGTTGCTGAATAAATTTTGGTAGAATCGGACGCGGTACTCGACGGTTCGGACGTGATTGGACACTCAAACCTGGTCGGGTAGTCTCAAAGCGCACTAAAATCCTAAGACCAATGGCTCTGCCGTTAGTGGGAACCCTAATCGTAGCGCAGTCACAGAGAAGGAATGTAACCCTAACAAACCGTCACAGGGAAGGGGCGTAACCCTAACACACTGTCACTGCTTTGTGACTTGACCCTAAGGCTGGTACGAGTGCCCGGTTGAAGTCGTGGTAATAGGTCCGGTCCTCGTACAAATTCCTGGCGGTGGGTACCGTTTCGGTCGATCGACGGTCTCGATCGTCCGTCTCCAACTCTACCAAAATTTATTCGGGAACTTTGTCCGTTTTGCTGGGCCCATCTGAGGAAGAGAGCCGCGCCGGCCGCCGCCGCGGGGCCTGGAACCATATTCCGCAGGAGTGGTTCCGTTGAACGAATCCGCCGGAAATAGCCGGAAATGGCGGTCGCATTGTGCAATGCAGTCTTTGGAACCAAGAAGCGGGTGGTTTGTTTTGCAAGTTTTGGTGCATTTGAAGACCACTTACAAGCTTCGGGTGTCACAATGTCAGTCGCGTAGAGTGGCCTCAAATTTGAGAATAAGCGCAAGTTGAAAGGTGAGTCTAGAGTCCAAGGCCTCTCCGCTGGTTTCTGCACCACTTCTCCACGGCGAAGCTGCTGTTGGCGGCAGGCCGCGCTGTGGCTGCGGGGATGGCGGCCCACGGCTGTGCTCTGAGCTCCCTTTCCCGGCGCCTGTCAGGCACGCCCCGGCTGATGGGGCACAGCCGGCAGCCATGTGCAGCAGCAGCAATTGCGCTCGGCCACGCAATTCTACCACCAATCAAGTGCCCTATGCCGTCAACATTCTTTCGAACACAAAAGACTTGCCTTGCAGCAAGTACTGTCCTGCATTCTGTTCAGACAGGCATACTGACGAGACTGGGAGCAGGAGGGGACGTCCATTTGACCGGCAATGCAAAAGGCCCAATGAGTAATCAGGTCAGGTGTAATGCCACGGAGGCTGAGCAGGTGGCCGCACCACAGGTGACGGGTCAGAAGAAGAAGAAGGGCGGGCAAGGGGGGGCGGGTGCGCCGCCTGGCAAAAAGAAGAAGGAGGTCGTGGAGCAGCTGGACACCACGTCGTCGCTGGAGGACATCCGCACCCTCCGGGTCGCAAAGGTGAGCGCCATCAATGAAAACAGGGCCATTCAATGGGGCTACCAGCTGGCTGAGTTGAGAGTAATGTGCGCGTTGCACCACCACCATCGACCACGCCAAGGCCCCAAGTCAAAGCAGGCGCAGTTGCGATTTGATGCAGGCATGCGGTCCCTGGCGCCATCGTCACAGAAACTCCTCGCAGCAGGTCTATCCGCCAGTGCAAGCGGCCAGTGCGCCAGCAGGGTTGAGAAGGTCACCAGCTTCCTTGCAAGATTGCACAGTCTCTGTCTGGGCCGTATGTCTAAAGCTGTGCGCGTGCGTGCAGGTGGAGGAGCTGCGCGCGGGGGGCCACAACCCGTTTGCGTACACGTGGCAGCGCAGCCACAGCTGCGCGGAGTTGCAGCAGCTGTACAAGGAGCTGCCGGCGGGGGAGCTGGCGGAGGGAGAAGAGGACCAGGTGGCGGTGGCGGGCAGGATCATGGCCAAGAGGACGTTCGGGAAGCTGGCGTTCCTCACCATGCGGGACAGCACGGGGGAGATCCAGGTGGGGGCAGGCACACCACCCCGGCATCGAAAGCAGGGACAGGGGGAAGTGCGCGCCTGCATCTCGCTGGGTGCACAGGGTCGTATGGAACGCGCGGGGGGTGTCATCAGAGTGTCAGCCATTGATTGGTTGCAGTGAACTTGGGGATCTGCACCTAGGTTAGTCACAGGCCCAAACAATCAGTGACCTCGACATTCGGCTTGCTACTTTAGAACGCGAATGAATTCAATGGTTGCAATTCTGAGCTCGGGCGTTCAAACAATGGTCCAATCTTCCCTCCCGTCATGTCCTGGCTGCAGTTGTACGTTGAGAAGGCCCGGGTGGACGAGACTGCGTTTGGCTGGCTCAAGGGGGGCCTGCTGGACGTTGGGGACATTGTGGGGGCCAAGGGAACGCTCAAACGAACAGATAAAGGTGAGGTGCACTCAGATGCAAGCCAAGTTGAAAGTTTCTCAACCACGCAAATGCTTCTTGAGTAATCTGGTTCTGAGCAGAACACACGAAATCGCATACCATCTGGGTAGTAGGCAGTCAATTTGCAGCCGTAAGGATCCATTGGGCGCCACAGGAACAGGCCCAATGGGTGACACTCGTTAAACTGCTCCCGATGCTCTGCTTGGGCGCAGGAGAGCTGTCTGTCCATGCGACCTCGCTGGCCGTCCTCACAAAGTCGCTGCTACCTCTCCCGGACAAGTTCCACGGCCTCACGGACGTGGAGAAGCGGTACCGGCAGAGGTGAGGCAACGCATGGGAACGTAGCTCCGTACATTCCCGTCCGGCCGTGTATTAGTCATTTGAGCTAAGATCGATGGAACAGAGGTAAGAGTCGGCACGTGTTGACCAGACATCTGGAGAATTCTCGCGTGAGAGCTTTTCCTGGATGGCATGCTGTTCAAATTCTTTGTTACATCTGTCGCAGTTTGGACGAAAGATCTAGGACGTTGCTCTTTTCTGGTTGATGTGTGTGACGCCCCTGTTCTGTTTGGCAGGTACCTGGACATGATCGTGAACCCGGAGGTGGGCGACGTGTTCCGCTCGCGCGCCAAGGTGCTGTCCACCATCCGGCGGTACCTCGAGGACCGGGGCTTCCTCGACATCGAGACGCCCGTGCTGCAGGTACGCCTCGTGCTCCAATGAGCGTCCTGTCTCTCGAGTCGCTCATGTTTGCGATTAGGCCTCACGGGGTCGCCATTGGAGGTACGAGCGTTCAAAACCTGCTATGCAACCTTTCGCCTCGATACAAGGCATTGGAGTGCTGCTTGCTTTCACCTCGCATGATTAAGTCTTGGCAATAGCCTCATTGTGCGTACGGCTGTGCAGACTGCGGCTGGTGGTGCGGAGGCGCGGCCGTTCATCACGTTCCACAACGCGTTGGGCCAGCGAATGTTCTTACGGATTGCCACGGAGCTGCACCTTAAACGGATGGTGGTGAGTAGGCTCCTTACAAGTACTGCTGCCGTTTGTAAGTGGCGATCGTCACGCTTCTTGAAAGTCGGGCAGGAGGACCGTGAATTGGAAATGTCTGGTCCGCATGCAAGTGTTTCAAGTCCCGGACTATCTCAATTGGCTGCGACCACTACTATTCCTGGGTCTCCAACCAATCTCGCGATGCAAGGTCTGCGGGCTCAGGGGGCTTGCCGGGTCACGAACTCCAATCGCCCCGCGTGCGTGCCGCAGGTGGGCGGCCTAGACCGCGTGTTTGAGATCGGGCGTATCTTCCGCAACGAGGGCGTCTCCACGCGCCACAACCCCGAGTTCACCTCCGTCGAGGTTAGTCCGCCGCGGCTCATCCAGCACGGCGCCACCTCGCATCCACTCTAGCGCATGGCCTTTGATAAACTGATCTGCTTGTTAGCTCGCCGGCTTTTGCCCGCTTGCACACTAAGGGAAGCATAAGACTTACCAGCGGGCCTGCTGGGCCGCTTTCTATCTCGACAGCCAGTGTGCCATTGGTGCCCATTGGTTGCGCCTTCCGATCCTGTCCCGTCCGCCCGCGCACTTCAAATCGACCAGAAAGCGGTTGGTCTTCTGCCGGGTGTCGTTACAGGCATGCGGCCAGCCTGTCTCCTGCTGCTCTGACGTGCTCGTGTGGACCCGGTGATGGCGCAGGTGTACCAGGCGTACGCGGACTACTTCGACATGATGGACCTCATCGAGGAGATGGTCACCGCGTGCGCGCTCGCCGTCCGCCACACCCTCACCTTCGACTACCAGGTGCGCGCTCGGGCCGTCCCTTGTTTGCCTGTGCCGCTGTCGAAAGGTTGAGAGGCCACGTAGAAATGGGCTGGCAGCCAGTGACCTCGAAGAATGGTTGTGGGCCTGCTTATGTGCCGGGGGGCGAGCGTGCCATGATTGCATCTGATTATGTAGGAGGGTGTGTGAGAACATTCCTCTTCACCTCAGCGATCCCTGTCCTGTGATCCAATCACTTCACGGCCAGATTTGAAACAGTCTCTCGCTCGTCACTCCTTTCCGCTGGCCGTGCGCAAGTCGATTATTGTCTATGTTCTGGACTTTTCCCCGCCGCCCACTTTGCCTCACTTTTGCACTCGTCCACGCAGGGCACGCCGTTGGACTTCACGCGGCCGTGGCGGCGAGCCACGATGCACGACCTGGTCAAGGAGGCCACGGGGGTGGACTTTGATTCGTTTGCGGGCGACGTGGAGGCGGCGCGGGCCGCAGCACTGGACGCAGTCGCAGCGGCGGGAGGCAATGCGCGCAGCCCGGCACTGCGCAACGCCACCAGCATAGGGTTCATCCTGAACGAGGTGCGCAGCACAGCCGCCCGTCCGTGGGCAACTTGAGGCGAGGTCACATAATCCCTGCAAAGGCGTTCAGGTTTCTTGCAGCGTAGCCGGTGAGGGAGGACTTTGGTTGGCGTGCACCTGGGTAACGGCACTGCAAAGTGACAAGCTGGCGAGAGGGGTTTGGTCGGGTGCTCACTTGGGCGCTTGGTGGGGAGTGCAGGTGTTTGAGGAGGTGGTGGAGAAGACGCTGGTCCAGCCCACGTACGTGACGGAGCACCCCGTCGAGATCTCGCCCCTCGCCAAGCCGCACCGAAGGTACCGCCACACCCGCCACCACCTTGGCGCAGTGCGCGCAGTAGCTTCGGCGGCTGACGAACGCCGAGTCATATCTGATTTTAGGCTTTTAGAGGTTTAGGCTGCCTTTGCGTTACGAGAGGAGTGCGTCTCGTGGGTGGCTTGTGGGGTCGTCCAGAGCCACAGGTGCCGGGATGCGGCCGCGTGGTCTGCTCCTCTCATCTGCGCTCGAGACGGACCCTTCCCCAAACAGACAGCAGTCTAGTGCACACTCTGTTGTTGAGCTGCCACCTTGCGTTGTCGCACACGCCCAATGGCCCTGTGGCCGGAGCCGTGACGGTGCTGCCTGCCCGCTGTGCAGCAAGCCGGGCGTCACGGAGCGGTTCGAGCTGTTCATCTACGGGCGCGAGCTGGCCAACGCCTTCTCCGAGCTGACGGACCCCGTCGACCAGGTGAGACGCCCCGACGGGTGGGCCAGGAATGGGGGCGGCCAAGCCTTTCCCAGCTCTGAAGCGCGGGATGCTTGACCATTTGAGCGTCACACTTGATGGATCTGCGGTCGTTCTTCTCTAGTTTGACCATGGCATGACGCAAGGGCGCCAGCCGCTGACGTCCTCGTCCCCATGCTGTGTTGTACAGCGCGCGCGGCTGGAGGCGCAGGTGGCGGCGCACACGAACCGCACGGAGGCGGAGCTGGCGGCAGCGACGTCGGAGGAGGCGATACGCGCCGCGCAGGAGGACGCATACGACGTGGCGCTCGACGAGGACTTCCTCACCGCGCTCGAGTACGGCATGCCGCCCACTGCCGGCATGGTGAGTGGCTCGTGCACCGCCTTGCGCGACGCATGGCCTGGGCTGCGTACACCAGAGCGTGCGGATGGGGTACCCGCAAAGAATGTTGTTTGCGTCCTCTGGGCTCGTTGGGTGTGCGGAAGAGCTCGAGTGTTTGGGCCTTGCAAGAGAGGAGTTGATTGCAGAAGCGCATGGTTTGAGTTGGTGTTACCCTTCCATATGCCTAAGGTGACGCTCTCTCCACTCACTTTGTCTTTCCTCCGTCGTTCCTTTGCAGGGTCTCGGAATTGATCGATTGGTCATGCTCCTGACGGACAGTGCTAGTATACGAGACGTTATTGCATTCCCTGTACTGAAAAATCACTGAATGCGTCTGCACTGCTTCCTCAAGTTATGCGAGAATGTGATCGTGACAGGACTTACCTCTGTCGAAGCAAGCTGCTGCAACCTGCTATATGGTCTGGCACCAGATTCGTGCACGTGCATCTCTTGCCACAGATGTTCTGACGGCAGAGTCAGCCGGTCCACTCCATGACACACAGTATACTATGCAATTGTAGCCTATGCAATGCAAGGATTGCTACGCACATACACTTCTTGGAAAGGAACGTGTTTGTCACACACGTGTGGCTCATATATTTCTCGTACACATCAAATACCAGCCCTAGGAAACCGCGCAACAGCCAGCCATGCCCATCCTTCAATAACAGATTAATTGCGATACAACCAAAGAATCAATCCTTTGTGTCGCGAGCAAGCTAAAAAGCACGTACGGCGAATCGTTTGTGTACGGGCATCAACAATATGCAGCATGTTTGATGATATGCGCGGATTATGTGCCGCCCGTCATGAGAGCCGCCCATGTTGAGCCGCTATCTCGAAGAACCATGGCGAAGGCTATTTTAATAGCTAAGCGTCATACGTGGGGCCATGAGGCCAAAGGCTAGCTAGCCAGACTCACTTGCGCGCCACTTGCCTCAAGGTATATGTATGTGGACCCCGATCGACTCGAAAACCTTGTCGATCGGACCATGACTCAGTGCGCGAGTGGCACGAAAATGCATGTATATGGAACGTAGCTAACATCATGCATGTGCAACATACTGCTGGGATGGACGGTGTAAGAGAATTTCCTTGTGTTTCCACTAGTCTATCATGGTCAATCCCACGTCACTCATTCCAGATGGAGGATCGACTATCTAAGCTTCATGCTACACATCATGGATTCTTTAGAAACTTGTCACAAAACGCCCTTGGGCGATGGAGTGTCGATTGCATGGCTACCAAAGCACATTTTTGTGTGCAAGATGCATGGGAATGTCAAACGAGGTCAGACATTCCCGGTTGTTCAATGGTTGTGTATACGAAGCGTCATTGAAATGTGCGGTAGCTGGCCCTGAGCCACATCCTACAGGTGGTCAACAAAAACTTGGGGCTGCCTTGCTCAAGGAAGCGTGGACGTCAAATAAATAAGCAACGGAGTGGGAATCCATCTAACTTCCACAACTTCTAGACAATGGTTAATTTGACCCTATCCCTGCTTACGATGATCTTCTCTCAGAGTCGTTAGCAAGTTAGATCCCAGTAACCAACTCAAAATTGTGGCTCTTCCATCAAAATTGAAAAATTGTAATGCAAAGAATGAATGCTCCAGTCATCAGTAGTGTCCATATAACAGCTCAACGAGGCCCCAGGCCTTTCAACTCGCTCAACACTGTCTCTTCGACAAAAATGCCGCTTGCTAGGAGTCACACCCGCTCAACGCGACCGTGAAGGGCCTTTCTACGGCCCTAAGACAAGGACTCGAGCGAGACGTACGTCCCTGCCACTGCGCACACGATGCCGATACCCACCACGAAGTAGTTCCAGTACCGCTCCCCATGCGACAGCGTGGGCCCGAACAGCTTCAGGTACGCCAGCGACGGGAAGATGACGCTCACGGCCCTGCAGCACGCACAGCACGCGCAGTCAGAGCGGGCACGCCAAGCAACACAGCAACAGCCGCAGAGAAGCTTGGCAGAACCTTTGGTAGATAATCATGGGGAGCCAGCTGGCGCAAAAAGTTCAGCCAAGCAGTAACACATCAGCAGCGGCTGATCAGCACGAGGACGGACTGGCGGCGGCTGTCCAGGGGAGTGCGGAACGACTCACAGCGTGAGGGAGCTCCCGATGAGGGCCATAACGCTGCCAAAGAAGGGCACGCTCGTGGCCAGAAACTGCAAAAACATGCCGAAGATGTCAGCATGGCACCAGGACGGGCAAGGTGGAGGCGGTTGTAAGACTGCGCCCTTGGGTGGAGGGGGCGACCGGGACGCTAGGCTCCACAAAATTCATTTTGCACCTCGAAGGGGCGCAGGGCAGGGCACCCTCGCTTTGGCGACACTGTGAGGGCCGGAGAAAAAATATTTCGCAAGCATGCGGCCGTACAGCTGTTGAAGACATTGGCAGCCTCCTTGCTGCAGCTCGGCCGTTACCTGAAGCAGGCCGCTGGCACCCCTAGGCAGAGCTCGAAATCATTGCAAAAAAGGCACCAGAGTGAAGGAGGCCACAGCTTGCCGTTCCCGTGGCTTACCAGCGCTGAGCCGCCGAGTGCAGTGCGCCCCAGTATCCGCGGCAGCGGCAGCAGCAGCGGCTTCTTTGAGGTGTCGCCTGCCACGGACGGCCCTGCACAACACACCAGCGGGTCAGCCGGGCACGCAAACCGTGCAGAAACAGCCAATGCAAGCAGCTTAAGGTAAGCGCACAAGGGGCCACGAGTCAACCCAAGGGCGTGAGCAGAGGCGCACCTGGCTTGGTGAGGCCCAGCAGTCCCTCGAGGCCGCGCGCGACGGGGTCCATGGTCAAGGCAAACTGCAAGTAGGGGCGGAGCACGTGTGAGGGGCATGGTCAAACGGGGCTCGAGGCTGCCCTGGTTTTGTAGCCTGGTTTAATGCCGAACTTATTCTGAGAGTGCGACCTTGAGGGTTCCACACAGTGCGCCAGTCTCGGAGGACCAGGGAGCCGGCTGAGCATGAAAGTGATGAGCACGAGAGCCCTTACTCCACGCAGCCACACAAACTTGAAGGAGTCGGGCCGATTGCATACCTTGGTGAAGGGGTTAACAACAATGAGCGCGGTGGCCAGCATGGCGAGCGCGCCAGAGGGCAGGTTCAGCGTGACCTCCTCCATGACCTCGCTGCCGTACATCTGGTAGCCCACCACGCCAATCAGCGTGCACACCGCACCCACAATCAGGTACCTGCAGCACCACCACCGCATACCACCGCTCAGCGCGCTAGCTAGTGGTCGAAATGGGGTCGGGCCCAATGCAGGTCCAGCCCATTTCCAACTATTCAGTGTCCGTTTGAGGGAATGCTGATTGGACAAGACGGGTGCAGTAACCAGGAAACGACAACCACCATCATGGAGGCCACACTTTCAAGAATGAAGACGAAAACAGGGTTGGAGCCATTCGAGCCAGTCCACTCACGTGACGTCCAGCATCTTGGGGTACAGCTCCGGCTCCTTCATGCTGGCCTTGATGTTTGGGAAGACCGCGTGGCCCGCGTACACAAATGCGAGCAGGCCGAACGTGAGCGGGAAGGTCTGCAGGTTCAGCAGCTGCGTCCCAGGGCCCGCAGGGAAGCTGCATGCAGCAGGGGGGGGATCAGAGAGCAGAACCTGCGCAAGAGCAGAGGGGGGAAGGGCGCAAGAAAAAAGATGCACAGATTCTTTATCCAAGGGACCTTGTCAACAGGATGTGGATACCAACGGCCCGGTGCACTCACTAGGTCCGCAAAGCTTACCCCTCCTGGCAGTAGGTGGTGAGGATGACTCCCAGCACGCTCAGCGATGCAGCCGCGCCCAGCGCCCCCAGGCCCGCGAGAGCGCTCAAGTCCGGCAGCCACGTGGTGGGGATGAGCGCCAGCGCGCTGGCCAGCATGTAGCGGTCCGGCTCCCCGCCAAACAGGCGCGCCAAGTTATCCCCCTCCAGGATAAAGAACTGCCACCACAGAACCAAGCCAGGGGACTCAGCATACGGACGTGAAGCGCCAGAAGCCGCTGCCAAAGATCGTTAACCTGGACGCCCGCCCCAAGGTGACCCAGTGTCACATCATATGATGACAGGACATTGATGTTAACTCCTCAGAGCGCGGAAGCAACCGCCTGAACTCTCTCAAAACTTGGGCAATCCCCCGAGTTCCTCCTCACCAAGCCGCACGTGCCAACGAGTTCAACATAGAGCACGCCCGTGATCACTCTGCGGCCCCACGCCCCAAACGCCGCATCCCCAATGTCTTCGTAGCTCTGCAGCCCCCGCACGAATCCGCCCTCTTCTGGCGCGGGCCGTGCGTTGAGCAGGCAGAGGCGCTGCTGGCACTCGCCCAGCACCTTGCCTGCGCACAAGCACACACGGCGGTGTCAACATGAACAATTGCAGCTTTATGCAGGAAGCAAAATGCATGTGGAAGAATGTGTGCACATAGGACATGCCATTGCATGGGGCCTTGACTAATGGCCAAGGGCTTGATCCATGCTAACTTCCCCGAGTTCGACAATTCAACCCTGCGTTCCACCTCCTCAGGAACCATGTTAACATGCCCACACGCAATCTCTGGCGCCGCTTGCCTGTGTAGTTGGTGATGACCCCCAGCAGGCCCAGCGTGGCCAGCGCGGCCCAGCCCCCCTCCGCCATGGCAAACGGAATGGACAAAAGGCCCACCCCCAACAAAATGTTCACGGCATTCAGCAGTGCCTGGTTAAAAGTGCACCCCGCAGCCGCAACCTCGCCCTCGAGCTCGGAGGCAAGCTCCACTTCAGAGGGAGCGATTGTCATTGAGGAGGGGGCAAACACAGAGGCGGAGTGCAGGGCGCTAGGGGAGGGAGAAGCAGGGGACACCGGAGCCCTGGGGAGAGGAGGGCTCTTCGAGCTGGAACTCTTTGAGCTGGAGGAGGGCAGGGAGAGGGCAGGCGGCCGCGCCCCCGCCTCGCTAGGGGGGGAGCTGCTACTACTGCTGGGGCGGGGAGAGGGGCGGCCGCTGACGCACTCCGCTGGGGATGAGGGAGGGCGGGCGACAGCGGCACGCATGCTCTACAAAATGCAAGAGGCGCAGGAGTCACGCAGGTGCAAGTCAAGAGTCAGGACACAATGTATTCGCTGCTTTGTCCAACATTGACTGCATCTGCGGCAGTCTACCTAGTTCATGTGCACATACCGTCCTGGAAAGTGGCCATGACGGGTATCCAGCCGCTCAAGAGCGCATGTGGATTTCTGAGACTAGTGCAAGAAGGTGAGCTTTGCAGCAATTGTATATACATTGAGCATCCTGCACACCACATTCAGCTGAAAGAACTGTTTGACCGGAATGTGGACTTCGCGCCGCACATTCGCTTCCAACCATATCCTCCAGCAATATCTACTTGTTGCATTGCATGACCCGCAGCTCACCCGTTGTCTGGAAACACATTCCTCCGTCAACCCCATGGGTATACTAGTCCCATTGTCTCGGAGCCAGCCATAATCCCCCCTCCTTCTGTGGACTTGCCTATGTACAGAGTCATTTGTGCTCCCAACTAGACTTAAAGAAGACCTCAGGGTTGCAGCCGCCAACTCCAAGGTTCGGCCCGAGGTGGATGCAATGCAGTCAACATGTGAGGCGCTTTGCAGCCAGCGTGACTGATGGCTGATGCCCGACATGGCAATGGTGCCCTGTGGCCCCATCATTGCCACTGCCAAGGTACACAGTGTCCGGGCAACTCAAATGACGCGCCGCAGCATACACCTAGCAAGTGCGCGTTGTTGGCCCGCTTTCCGTTCCTTTCTCAGCAGGATTGGTCTCCCTTTCTCCGCCCGTCTGGCTGCATTCCATGGAGGCCCCACAAAGATGGAGGCTGGCTCTTGGCAACTGCTTCAACAAGAGCTTCAGCTACTGCCATGGCGATGCTGTGAAGCTGTAGCCTGTCCCCTGCCCAGTCAGGAGCCCCGGCAGTGGCCTGCTGACGGCGCGGCGGCGCTGAGTGACGAGGAGGCCGCCCTGGAGGGGCTGCCAGGGCCGCAGGTGGCGCCTTCGAACAGCTGCGCAACGAAAAGTGGATAGGGCGACCAAGGAGAGGCCGCAACGTAGCAGAGGAAGGGGGACGTGGCAACATACAGACCTGGAGTTACGTCACCGCGACTGCTAACCCGACTTATAGACTAGGTACCTAGGCTAACTGCTGACCAGGCCCGGTGTACCGATAATAGTACCCTACCATTACCGTGACGAGCGGCAAAGTTGTCCAGGGCAGAGGGATTGCCCTACCCGGCATTTGCAGGTGTTCGGTGTCAGTTGAGCGCTCGAGCCGGCCATTTCCTGAATAGTGATTTCCTCTTCTCCTTTTCCAATTGGGACCTGATCGTTGAAGCTTGTGGGATTCTCGGATCATATCTGCCAGAGGTGTTCCAACAACTGGAAGCCAGGGAAGCTACAATACCGTACGGGACCTTTCGAACTGTTGCTTTGGCGGCGTTTGAATGTTCACCACCCGAATAGATCCACCCTTTTGCTATTTCTGCAAATGCCAATGCAACAGTCATTTTCAGGTTGATTGTGACATTCAGTGAAAGAAGTGGCGCCAAGCAGGGTGAGGGGCCAAGGTGAGGGCGCCTACCTGCCACACACCTCGCCAAGGGGAGGGTCCCGTGTTATAGGGCAGCATGGAGGCGGGGGACTTCCAGAAGCTGGCCGTTAAGCAGTACCCCCCTCGAAGCATCAGGGAAACGGCAGAAGGGAAATTTTGGAAGTCGTTTGGCTCTCCAGTCCTTACACAGCACGTTGGCCCGGTGTCAACCATCGACTTCAGCCCTGCTGCCCCGTATGATTTTGCAGTCACCAGCTCCACTAGGGTGAGTCACAGCGGCGGGGTAATGGTGCCCGCACGATGATCTTTGCTATGCTTTTCAGACTGTCAATGCTGGCAGTCTTTGATTCCTGAGCCAATCCTCGCACGCTGGCTAGCCGCCTTCAAGGAAGGTTCGTTTGGAGCTGCACCGGCGGTCATGCCAGACTGCCCGGGAGAGGTGGTGGTGGAGCTTCAAGCAGTCCCGAATTTGCATGTCCTGCTTTTCTGTTGTTGATCCATCTGTTTGGAGACCACAGTATGAAGCCGGTTTGTGGTTTGCCGCCCAGGTCATTCTGTACGACAGTGCGCTCCGGAAGCCCAAGAAGACCATCACCCGCTTCCGGGACATTGCGTACTCCGGGACTTTCCGGCCCGATGGGCAGCTGGTGGTGGCGGGCGGGGAGACGGGCATAGTGCAGGTCTTTGATCCGGGCAGCCGCGCGGTGCTGCGCCAAATGAAGGGGCACTCCAGGTGCGTCCGTGCGGCCCGCGCAACGCCAGCACTGGGGCATGCCGGTGGGCCATCAGGAGATCTGTGTGCCTCCTCGTGGCTGCGCATCCTGCTTCACAACTATGTTCAATTGTTCATCGGGCTACTGTGGAGGCAAGGAAGACCTGCTGCCGCTAAGAGTCTGAGCTAGTTCCCGGTGTGGCGGCACCTTCGCTCACCGTCTGTTGCTCGCATGTTGTCCCCTTGCAGAGCGGTCCACTTTGCCCGGTACGCCCCCGACAAGACGCACATTGCCTCCGGTGGGGACGACGCAACGGTGCGGTATTGGGACTCCCCTGCGCAGGCGCAGCTGCTGTGCTTAGAGGGCCACACCGACTACGTGCGCTGCGGCGCGGTGAGCCCCGCCAATGGGGACATGTGGGCCACCGGCTCGTACGACCACACACTGCGGCTGTGGGATGTGCGAGCGGGCGCGTCTGTCCTGCGCCTTGATCACGGGCAGCCCATCGAAGCGCTTGCTTTCTTCCCCTCAGGGGGCCTGCTGGTGTCAGCTGGGGGCAATTACCTAAACGTGTGGGACATCCTCGCAGGTGAGCAGGGGCCTATCCACGCAGTGAAGCGCCAATGCGAAGGCATCATGTGGCAAGTTACTATGGACTTGCTGCTGCGCCCAGTGCCTCCATGGGTCTGCCTCTGTGCGGCACACCTGGTCTCTTTGCGTGCATCCAACTTGCTGGGAAGGCCCACTGTGGGGAGTGGCATCCTGTGCAGGCGGGCGGCTGCTGCGGCGCGTGAGCAACCACCAGAAGACCATCACGAGCGTGGCACTGGCCACCCCCCGTGGGGCCACCTTTGCTGGGGGCGCCGCTGCGCCGCGCCTGCTGTCTGGTTCCCTGGACGGTCACGTCAAGGTGTATGACATCAACGATTTCAAGGTGCGCCTGACACCGTGTTTGCCCTTTCCTCTCTCCTTGCTTCCCACCGAGTCACAGGCCGAAGTAAGGCTGGTCGTGCCTCTTCCTCGATCGTAATATGTGTCCTGCCCCCGTCTAGCCCAGTCTTTCCCCATGTCATCCTGGAGCGTCCCCCCACCCTTGTGTGCCCCTTGTGTGCAGGTGACCCACGCTTCGCGCTACCCTGCGCCGGTCCTCAGCCTGGGCGTGTCACCCAACTGCACCACCCTAGCAGTCGGGATGACCAGCGGCCTCCTATCCATCCGCACGCAGGAGGGCTCGCGGCGTGCCACGGCCGCTCCTGTGGGCCGCGGCGGTCGGGGCATGCTGGGCCTGCGCCCCAAGGCGCGTAAAAGGCAGCGCCAGCAGTTGCAGGTGCGTCGCAACGGGGCTTCGTGGCAGTGGCCCCCTGCCAGGGTGATCTCGATCCTCGATTCGTGGTAATCCCTCTGTGTCTCGTTGTCGGATAGATTAGTCGGGGGATGGACAGGGCCAGACGACGAGTTTCCGTTCACGTTTTCCGGCGGTGTCTCTTGGCACGCTGACCGACTGATCCGTTGCCTGCAGCCGGGCACGTACCGCTACTTTCTGCGGGGCCAGGCCGAGGACGCCCCCGCCGGTGCCCTCGTGCTGCCGCGTGATCGCGCTCCCCGCCTGGCCGCGCACGACAAGCTGCTGCGCCGCTTCCAGTACCGTGAGGCCCTGGACGCTGCGCTCCATGGGGGCCGCCCTGAGGTGAGCGCGCACGGCGGCACCTGGAGGGGCCCCGTTTGGCCGAACACAGCTGTGACACTTTGGCCCGCGTGATTCATCCCCAACCATCGTGCTACATGACGGCAGACGACCACTACTTTGGGACGCAGCCTGGTGCAGCCCGTTGCTAGATATAATTTTTATGTTCGCTGTGCTGTCCTTCGGCCCGCTCTCTCCCTTTGGCGCCTCCGCGGACTGAGCCGCCCTGGGTGTGCCTGGCAGGTGGTGGTGAGCGTGATGGAGGACCTGGTGGCGCGCCACGGCCTCTGCTCCGCGCTGGCGGGCCGGGACGCCGCAGCCCTACAGCCCCTCCTCGCCTTCCTCGTACGGTAAGTTGTGGCTTGCGGGTGGCCGCCTTGCACCCTGCCTTGGTGCACTTCGGGGCTGCCTTGTCCGCAGTTGCGGCAACAGCCTTGAGGCGGGCACGCCCTCCCAACCTTTGCTGTCTCTCCCCGCACAGCTCGCGGTTTGCTCTGCACTTCGTGGTTACCCCCATTGTCGGTCCTGCTGTGACTTACTGACTGCTGTGCGGTGGCTGGCAGGTACGCGGTGCACCCGCGGTATGCGCGCCTGCTGCTCCGCGTGGCGCACAAGGTGCTGGACCTGTACGCGCCCACGCTGGGGCGGGCCCCCCAGGTCGACACCCAGGTAAGACGCTGCGCGCCTGCCAACTGGCGCACCTGCAGCGGAATCAGGCCGTGGCTGCAGCACCCCCCGCAATCCTGCTCACTGCTGCGGTCCGTTGGGCCAGGATGGGAAGCCCAGCCACAGAGATGGCTGGGTCGCAGCCAGGATCTGGCTCTGGCCAGGGCCCGCCGTGACTTTTGAGTGCGTGTGGCTTTGCGCAGATGGAGCTGCTGCGGGAGCGCGTGCTGGTGGAGGTGCGGCTGCAGCAGAGCCTGCACGCGCTGCAAGGACTCCTCCAACCCATCATCGCAGCATCCATCTCGGCAGGGACCTGATAGGCGCAAATCGCACTGGCGCCAGCCCAACGGAGTGTCCTCATACCAAGGTGACAGGCGGTCACCGTACGTTGAGAGTCGTGCAGGTGTGGTTGGTGACGCTTCTCTCGAGCCTTCTCCGGAGAAGGGTCTCAGGCAAAGGCCCGACGACGGGACAAGACAGACAAGAAGACTCGTGATGTATGTGTCTGGTCAATGCCAGTACCACTTCAGTACCAGGCACTTGCGTTCAGTGGTTGGGTGCAAGGCCTGTTTGTCTGTGAGCGCCTGCGAAGAGTACATGGTGCGATAATATAGGACACTGATGCGGGTTTGTTGGTCGTCGTACTGAGTACAGTCTATCTATGGTGCTAAAGAGCAAGTCGTCAAGCTTTTAGTATCAGGGCACATGCTTACAAATGACTGGTTGCTGCATACAATCTATAGTCCATCGGGCTTCGAATGGGTCTTGTAACATTTCAAAGGTTCCCCCCAAATATATGGTCCTTTGATGCTGATTGAATGTTGACATGATTGTTGAATGATTTACGCACGCGAATCTCACAACCGTCCTCACTGGGAGTCATTCAAATGTACTTTTGATATCACAACCATGCTTGTAAAACATGCTCGACTGTAGTCATTAGCGAAAACGATCGAGACGGTTCTAGAACATGTGAGTAGCTTGTGAAGTATGTTACACGGCGACATACACCTGTAGCCGGATTGCACTTTCAAAAGAGAACTGTGCATATATATGACAATTGAACGGTATGGAGCCATGCTGAACGGCGTCAACCCAAGTATTATTTTCTGTTACTTAGCCTCATGCAAAATTCACAATCAAACCGGATTCACATGGAATGTTAGCAGCTGCACGCTGTCTATAACCATTTGCACTTGATCCATCGCAGAACTTAGAAGCACATGTCCAAAGGATCGCAATCAGGAGAGAAGTTGGGTTCAAGTTTGGACGGTACAGTCAGCATTGATGAGAAACTTGGCACACGTTGTTTGTGACGAGAAGGGGATACGAATGCCGAGAATTGCGGGATTTTGTCAATCTATGCAAACAAGAGCTTTTGTCAAATAGTAGAAACTGTCAGGGCGCACTCCCTCTCCCGATACATCGCCTGAGTGTTGGAAGCACCCATGCACTAAGTGACGAGCAATGGGAACAGAGGTAGCAATAGACTTCCGAGCTCTCAATTTACTTCAGTCATGCCGGGTAGGCAGACCGGTCCACAAAGGCCGTTGTCTGGATGGCCTCTTAACCGCTAGCCTTATGTTGTTGCCATAGCACAGCTACAATTGGAGTTCCATAGCCGATGGTCAAGAAGGCTACCATAGCAGTGCCGAATTTCAGCTTCCTGTTCTTCATCTGCATAAGGCCAAAAAAGTGTGCTCATGCTCCGCATTCAACATAGAAGTGTACTGCTACGACAATGTCAGACCTGATAGGGAACACAGGGAAGCATAGGACAAACTAGGGAGATCTGCGAAGCCTGGAACAAGCTAAAAGCCAATCTGCACCTAGCCATTGCAGACAAGTTAGAGTCCGCCTGCACCTTGTACATACCAAACCAATCAGAAGGTGGTTATTGAAGCCCTGCTCCAGACACCGAAGGATTGGCTTTGAGCCAGGTTTTGGAAACTGATGCACCAATTTTTCTTGTATCAGCCAGAACTCATCCATCTCTAACAACTGGTGATCTGGACTTACCTCGGTGATGTTGTACATGTGCTTTGCATGCATATAATCATTCTGCACGAGACGACGCGCATAAGTTATGAGTGCTCGTGAGGTGATCGCTCGTTGACATTGAGTTCTCCGGATTCTGAGTACCGCAGCTCATTAATCATGCTTCTCAAAAAAAAAAGCGGATCATTCCGTCTTGCACCTGAAAGCAGCAGCCTCCATGTGCAACAAATACTGGATATGGAATGCAGGTGCAGCATGGCAGGAATGGCAAAAAAACGAGCAATATGCATTCGGCACCACTATGTATTGCAAACCGATAAGACAATGTCTGAACTGTTGTCTGGTTCTGTCGCTCTGAAGGAAGAAAGAGACACGAAAGACCGTATGCCTGGAAGGTTACAAGGACTGAATTCAGGCCTCCTCGTGCTCACTGCAGGAATGTGGTGAATCAGTATTGAAGAAGGACGTCCATTGAGCAAAATAAAACAATTATGAAGATCCTTAGGCAAACACATGTCTGGCTCAGACCTGGTGAACAGCTTACCTCATGTCCATATCCGCCCGATAGTTTAGGGGTTGTGCCAGTATGGATAGACCTTGCCAGGGGGGTTGTGCGTAAGGCTGCCGCCATGCGCCTTGCTGAGCCAGCTAAAGAACCAGCCATTTTGAAAGGTGCCAGATCTTAAGCAGCTCCCGGCAACGAATGCTGAACCAAACCCTCCCTACTCTCGAACACCTACCTACGGTACAAAGAGCTGAAGGCAAACTCCCCAGACCTGCGCCACT
>DF237542.1:28129-43931 GCA_000708835.1 Klebsormidium nitens
TAGAAGGCTGCTGCCCTCGACTGCCAGCGAGGTTCGCAGCAAGCGCGTCTCCTAGAAAGCGCCCTGTGCTCTAATGGCCTTTTCACACTGCACTGGTGCTCCCCGTTCTCTGTTTCTCATGAGTCATGGTCCTGACCGGGTCTCGGACTTGCAGGACCTTTCTTGAGATCAGACCGGTACACGTGAGTGTGAAGTCTCCGAAATTTAACCACACTGACTCGATCTGTCAAATTGCACGTTCAACTTCACAGTCTGCAGAATCTGATCAGCTGCCGAAGCTCTCCCTTGAGCCTGAGGTCCGCATTGCATGCCGTCTTCTCTTGTTCTCCTATCGCCCTTGAGCTGCGCAGCAATAATTCCGTCTGTGGTTGCAAGAGAGTGCCCACGATGGGCTTCATTGATCCACATTCCTTTGCGGATGTGGACCAGCCGCTGGTCAAGTCGGTGGCCCTGGAGCTCCGCCTAGATTTTGACAGCAAGACCATCAACGCGACCGCAGACTACGTCCTCAAGAGTGCAGCCAGCGGCACCCTCGACTTTGACACGCGTGACCTCGGTGTGGAAGCAGTCACGGGGGAGGGGGGCGAGAGTGTGGCCTTTGACACGGACCACAAGGATGCCATCAAAGGACAGCGCCTGCGGATGCACCTCCACGGTACAGTGGCCCTGCCCATCCGCATTTCATAACCTGCCTGGCTTTGCCTCCCTCTCTCGCAGCTGGCGCTCAACAGTGGACTCTGAACATGCAGCCCAGGCCTGAGCAGGGCACCACGGTGTGCCCGTGCGCGCTGATCATTTGTCAGCATAGCACTGAAGGTCAGTCAATTGGCAGATCTTCCCGCTCAATGGATCCCCTGATACCAATGGGGAAAGTGCTGACGGACTTTCTTGCCTGCTGCCAGGTTCCCGGCTGTTCATCCGCTACCGCATCCCCCCCTCCGCCAGTGCGCTGCAGTGGCTGGAGCCGGCGATGACAGCGGGCGGCAAGCTTCCGTTCGTTTTCACACAGTGCCAGCCCATCCACGCGCGCTCCCTGTTCCCCTGCCAAGACACCCCCGCAGCCCGCATCTCATACGCGGCCAGGGTGGAGGTGAGGCTGCGCAAGGGCCCGGCCCTCTTCCTCCGCCCGTACAAGCCGGGGGGGTTGTGCGGGAACCCCTGACAATGAGGCCGTGGTGAAAAGGACGCATGCATAAGGTGGCACGCTTGTCCTTTCAAATTGGCCTCTCACGCGGTCCAATCACAGATGTAGGTCAATATATCTTGCTTCGAAGGCTTCTTAGAAACCCAATTGATCAGTCAGTACGCCAGTACTGCTGTGTTAGGAAGGACCCAAGGCAAATTCTCACTATCTAAATTCCGGAGCGCTAGGCTGTTAGGTATGGGGCCCCGAAGATGTTCACTGGATTGCATCACATGTACATTGCTGGTTTCATGTCCTGTCACTAGGTGTTGCGGACGGACAATCTCTCACAACTCATGGTACCCAATGTCAGGTCCCAAAGGAGCTGCACGTGGTGATGTCAGCCGTGCACCTGGGGCGGGAGGAGAGGGGCGCCACTGCGTTTGAGGTGTTTGCCACGGAGGAGCCCATCCCTCCGTACCTCTTTGCATTTGCGGCGGGCGAGCTGCAGCGCCAGGACCTCGGCCCGCGCTCCGCAGTGTACGCTGAGCCCAGCATGCTGCAGGCGGCCGCGCGCGAGTTTGAGGTGAGGCCCACACGGCTCCGTGTGACATGCGCGGGCCAACTTCAGAATCTCGAATCCTTTTAGGACGCTCTGGACACTTTGGAGGATTTGCGGCGGACGTCCGGGTTTCGTAACCCGGACTGCAACCATCAGCTTTTCTCGTCCCCAACATTTCTTCTGCCCGGCTGTGCGCAGGACGTGGAGGCCATGATCAGCGCAGCGGAGGCCCTGTTCGGGCCATACAAGTGGGGCCGCTTTGACATGCTGCTGATGCCGCCCTCGTTCCCGTACGGCGGCATGGAGAACCCGCGCATGGCCTTCATGACGCCCACGCTCATCACAGGCGACAAGTCGCTCGTCAACGTTGTGAGCTGCCGGCCACCGCGTGGCATACTGCAGGACGAGCCGATCGAAGGTTCCCTGATTTGGCTTCCTATGCACGACAAATCAACTTTCAACTGCGCTTTGATGCCAGTCCGCACTCTTCCTTGAGCAACTTTTCCTGGTTAGTCATCTACTATTTCGCCTTCCTAAAGGGTCCCTCAGGCAAGCTCTCTTCCACACCTCCGGCGGCCGTCGCCTGGTCTCACGCTCGCCGCTGGCTGCAGGTGGCGCACGAGCTGGCGCACAGCTGGACGGGCAACCTGGTGACCAACGCCACCATGGACCACTTCTGGCTCAACGAGGGCTTCACCGTCTACGCAGAGCGCCGCATCCTCGAGGCCACCGAAGTGAGGCTGCAGTGCCCGAGGCGTCTGCTCGTCTTCTCTTGGATGCACCAGTTGCGTGATCTGTTCGTTGCTTTTCTGCGAGTCCAGTCAAAGTTATTATCCAACCGCGGCTGTCACGACCTCTGCCCGTTCCCGTGCAGGGCCCCGAGCGCGTTGCGTTCCACGCCGCCATTGGCTACGCGGGCCTGCTCGAGGAGCTCGAACGCTTCGGGCCCGACTCCGAGTACACCAAGCTGCGCATGAACCTCGAGGGTGAGCTGGGACCCTCTTCGCCGTGGCATTGCATGCTGCCGGGCGCTCCAGATTGTCATGCCGGCAGGTGGAACTCCTGGCACCGCAGCGGCAGTACAAAGAACGGGCCACTGCTTTCCTGCACCCTGTTCTGCCCTGACGCTCCTTGTTTTGTTGGGTGGCCCCTCCCCCAGGCGTGGACCCCGACTCGGTGTTTTCGCGCGTGCCGTACGAGAAGGGCCAGCTGCTGCTCCGCGCGCTCGAGCAGGCCGTGGGCCGCCCCGCGTTTGACGCGTTCCTCCAGGTGTGTCCCCTGCGCCGCAGCTCAGCTCCCTTTCCTCTGCTGTGCGTCCAGGCGTGGACCCGGACGACGTCTTCTCGGACGTCCCCTACGAGAAGGGCTTCCTCTTCCTGCGCCACCTCGAGACCGCCGTTGGGCGCCCCGCCTTCGACGCCTTCCTTCAGGTGACCCCTGCGGCCGCCACCATGCAGGATGGGCAAATCGGAAGCAGCCATTGCCCCACGGGGCTTCCGCTTTGTCTGCTGGGGCTTCTCACCATCGTCCAGCCTGTTCTCATCCTGTTTCCCCGCGCTGCGCAGGCCTACATCGCGCACTTCCAGTTCCAGTCCATCGACACCGCCACCTTCCTGGCCTTTCTCCACGCGCGCCTGCCCGGCTTGCCCCCCTCGCTGGACCTGCCCGCCTGGATCGACGCCCCGGGCCTCCCATCCAACGCGCCCGTGCCGCGCTCCGCCGCTCTCGACAAAGTCAAAAGCCTGGCCGCGGCGTTCCCCAGCGGGGCGCGCCTCTCGGAGGAGGACCACCGCGGCTGGCAGGTATTTTCGTGCAGCGCCACCCAGCCTTGCGTTCTCTGCTCGGTGCTGTCTACCCTGCGCCCTGGCCGACTGCGCAGCCCAAACAAAGAGAGCGCTTCTGTGAACACTTTTTGGTTGCTTCCCGCTGCTCTTCTGTTGTGCCGAACTGGTGCGGTACCAATGTGTCGTTGCGGCTGCCCTAGGTCCAGCTGATTGTTTGGCATCCTCAACGTACCTGTGCTGCATGGCTGTTCGTTACGGATGGGGCAGCAAAGCTGGTCGAGTCAATTCCGTCGTCAGCCGCCAACGACCGCCCTCGAGCTCCCACTTGTTTTTGACGGCGGCCCGCATGTCTTCCCCCGCCCCTGCCTGCCCGCACTGCTCCGTCGGCTATTCATGAAGCGGCCCCCCTGTTGCCCCCTTCGCGCTGCCCGGCTGACCGCTGTGCTGCCCGCGCTGCCCCGCAGTACCTGGAGTGGCAGACGTTCCTGGACGCGCTGCCCAAGCGGCTGCCCGCGGCGGACGTGGCGTGGCTGGAAGACCACTTCCAGCTGGCGGCCGCGCCCAACCCCGAGATCCGGATCACCTTCCTCGTCATCGCCGCACACTCCGACTACCAGCCCGCCTTCCCCGCCATCCACGAGGCGCTGCTCACCCTGGGTAAGCGCCGGGCACGCGTTCCTATGCGTCCGCCCCTCGGGTCACGCAATTCGGGGGAGACGGGCAGAGTTCATGTAGCAGCAGTACCGCAGCTGCAGAATCGTGTCATTGTTCAGAGGGAGCACTCGCGTGTGTTTCGCTCCAGCTGGATATCCTGCCTCGGCTTCTTGAAGCCGGCTCGGATGAATTCGGCTAACTTTCGCACGAACTGTTTCTGGTGCCGTTGCCGGCTGTCTTGCTACTCCCGGAAAGCAGATGTGGTCCGAATGAACAGCGACGCGCCCATAATCTGCAACTGGACGGGTTGGCGCGTGCAGGGCGCATGAAGTACCTGAAGCCACTGTACGCTGGCCTGCTTGCGGGGTCGCCGGACGGCCACGCCCTGGCCAGCCGCACTTTTGCCACCGCGGCCCCCAAGTACCACCCCATTGCGCGCACGGTCATCCAGGGCCTCCTGGACAAGGCTGCCACAAGGTGACAGCCAGATGGTGGGCGCGGCGCAACAGCTTGCCGGGGGCCAGCGGGCATCGCGGAGGCACAAGCCGCCTCCCAACGGCGTGGATTAACGATTGAGGGCCTAGGGTCAGCCAAGAAAAACAATTGTCAATAAAAAGGCATGTGGAGGTCATGCCACCGGTTTGGAGCAGGCTTATGACGAGACCTTCATTACCCGTTGTTATGGCACGCTATTAGTTGGTCGTCCGATGATTGGCCCAATGTGGTCAGATACTCCAGGCAGAGGCCAAAATTTGACCAATGCCTGAGGCGCGGCTCACAGGCCGCGAGGAAGCTTCTCTGTGTCGTTGGGCCGGTGCACTGATTCGAACGAGCCTGCACATATGGCCAGAGCTTAGAGCTGCCGCCGGCCATGGGCATGGCGGATATCGTATAAGGCTTGATTGAATACGTTGCCTGTAATCATTGCACTCATATGTACTCCAGTAGATAGTCAATAAATTGCATGTAGGCTGCACGCCATGGTCAGGCCGTTTGACCATGTAAGTTCACGACTGATGCATAGCCCTAAACCTCATGGATCATCAATGCACAAGAACAGCTTCTCGATAGAGGGTATGGTGCATCACGTTCATGTCTTGACAAAGACGAGCATAGCGGTGCTGACCAGATTGTATCCAATGCAATGGAATAGCTGCACAGTTGATGACCTTTCAAGTCGACCATGGTCAAGCAACCTGCCGCCCATTGGCGCTTTCTTCCGGCAGCCACCGTTTGGTACAGTATGAATCGTATACCTTGATCTGATGCACCTACGTGTTGCATTATACAGACGCTTGTACTTGCGTTTTTCTAGCATACCTATACCTGCTATCTTTGATGGATGCAAGCACAAACCCCGGTGGTTCTCCAACTCGGCGAGCAACATTGCTCGGTCAAATCAGTGGCGCAGAGCGCAAGAGCAAGCCCCTAAGTTTGACGACCTCAGTCGAGCCTGCCGGAAGAGAGGGCAATGGGCCCTTCCTTTCTAGCTGCGCGCCTCAGGTGGCGGACCTTCCCCTCCAGCCCGAATGTCCCTCTGCGAGCTGGCTATCCCTGCTGGTCCACGAAGTCCTGCAGCGTCAAGTTGCGCGCGGGCTGCCGCAGCTTGCGCAGCGCCTGCGCCTCCACCTGCCGGATGCGCTCGCGAGTGACCTGAAACACGCACACAATCGCGACACCAGGTCAAAAACTCAAACCGAGGCAGTTGATGATGGACTAGGTCAAGAGACTGTCCCCCTGGGCTGGGCTACTTTAGGCTGAGGGAACAGAGGGGTGTATAGCCAGCTCTGCCTCCAGCAATGAGCATGCAAGCGCAAGCGCACTCTGAACCACTCCCATGTCCGTCAGGCAGCACATCCAAAGTAGATTCTGAGATGGACCTCAAAAAACCATGATTCCAAAGGGCGAATGCACACCTGCTGTTTGTGTGCTCGAGACAGTTTCATAATAGCTGCACAGGCTCAGAAACCACTCATACATAGTGTCTGTATCTTCTGCACCTCTCAAAAAGTCTTACCACTCCTTTCCCCTCATCCGGTCAGCGATAGGGCAAACCTTTCGCCCTTAAAGTACTAGTGAGGGCAATGTGATGCTTAAACAACACAACTACTCAACAACCAGGAACGGCAGCGTATCGAGGAACAGCAGCATGAGGTCCTCGAGCCGCTCTGCTGTGTTGGGCGGGGGGCTGACCTGGAAGATGTTGCCAATCTCCTCGAGGGAGCGGACCTTGGCCCCGTTCAGGCCGTAGCGCATGGCGATGATGTCGCGCTCCTTGGGGTTCAGCGTGTGCAGCACGTTCATCATCGCCACGTTGACTGCCTGCGCCGTCTTCACATCCTCCACACTCTCCTCGTCCGCCACCACCAGCGAGTCCTGCATGCCCAACCCGTGCCTGCACGTCAGCAACAATCCGGGAACCACTCTGGCTGCATGGCCATGGATGCATCCAGCGGGCACTGCTGTCTGTTGCGAACTTGGCCCCTGTCCTCTCATCCAAGCTGTAGTCTGTCAGCCGCAGTGTGGCAGGTCTCAGCTGAGCCCTACGTGCGTTGGTTGCGCGGGCTCACAATGAGTTTCCTGCCGGGTTGGTCCTCGTTGCCGGCCTCCCTGTCGGTGGACATGATGGGCTTGTTGACCTGCAGGCACAGCGTGACCTTCTCCACGGGCAGCCCGCACAGCGCGGCAATCTCGGCTGCAGTGGCTGGCCGCCCCAATTGGTCAACCAGCAGCCGCTTGGCGCGGTACACCTTCGTGATCGCCTCGTACATGTGCACCTGCACCAGAGTACGCCCGCTCAGCACCACCGCAAGAGGGGGGCTGCGGCAAGGGCCAGCGTAGCACAGCACTACAGTGGGTCAGAGCAACCCTTTCAAGGTTGCAAGCACAACACTGGGCTTGGCAGCAGGTGCACAGGCACAAAGGAGGGCGAGTAAGGCGTACCGGTAACCGGATGGTGCGCGAGTTTTCTGCAACAGCGCGCGTGATGGCCTGCCGGATCCACCAGTGCGCGTATGTGGAGAAGCGGAACCCCTTGGTGTGGTCGTACTTCTCTACACCCTTGATCAGGCCCAGGTTGCCCTCCTGTGGACACAGAGGAAAGACAGGTCTCGCGCTCAACTCCTTGCAACAGGCGGCAATTCTGGTAGCAGAGCAGCAAGCACAGCGCCGCAGACGCACTGCAGCTGCTACTCTTGTCCAGCCCAGCACACAGCCAACCACTGGCAGCTCGTTGTTGGTGGCTGGGCCGCGAGAGTGCTCACCTGCACAAGGTCCGTGAAGTCCATGTTGCGGCCGACGTACTTCTTGGCGACGGAGACCACCAGGCGCAGGTTGGAGCGCACCATGAGGTCCTTGGCCTGGTCGCCCAGCGCCCACTTCTCGCGCAGCAGCGTGGGCGACATCCCCAGGCTCTCCGCCAGCTCGTCCAGCCCCACGGGCCGCCCCGCTTCCGCGGCCAGCACCTCGCGCACGCGCTCCCACTCAATCTTCTCCTTGATGCACGTCGCGCACTCCAGCTCCTCCTTGGGCGTCAGCAGCTTCGCCGACCCCGCGTTCACCAGCATCTGCCCCACGCTGTCCTCCACAAACACCTCGCGTGTCCCCGCCCCCCCGCCCCGCTCCTTCCACCGCACCCGCATCGCCGCCCGCTCCGCTCGCCGCCGCCGCCGCTGCTCCGTGCGACTCTCCGGCTCCGCCACTGCACCCATCGCCCCTTTGATGGAAGCCTTTTTACGAACCCTAGGCTCTGGTGCCTCCGAATGTTGCACCGTTTTGATCCTTGCCCCTGCTAGACTATCATCATCCACCTGCTTTTCGCGAGGCTTCTTTTTGGGCGCCTTCCGCTTGGCTGCCGGCCGCAGCTTGCCCGCCTGGCGCTCCCGCTCCCCGCCCCGCCGCTCCCCGCTGGGGCCCGCTGCCCCGCCCCGCCCTGCAGCTTCCTGCTTCCTGGCCTCCTCCAGCAGCAGGTAGTCCTCGGGGGTGAGAAAGTCGGTATAGCGCGCCTTCTGGGAAAAGGTCTTGGCCTCCTCCTCCAGAGCCACCCGCTCCGCCTCCACAATCTTGGACGCTTCCGCACTTTTCATAGCTGCTTGCGCCAGAGAGTTGATCTGCACAAAAAGGCACTGGCGCGCATGATGGGTGGTGTCCAACAGCTGAATCCTGAGTCGGACCATCGGGCAGGTTGAGGGCAATCAAGGGATACCGATGCGCCAGCACTGCCGAGTGGTGCATTCATGCCGGGGCTGCTCGGGGTGCAGTGGGGGTGGCTGACCTGGGACAGGGTGCGCACAAGGTCCAGCTCCTTCTGCGCCTCTGCGTCATCAAAAAGATGCCCGCGGTACTCCTCCTCTGTAAACGTGTCAGCATGCCCGCTGGTACTTGTGCTGCTCTCCAGGGTGCCCTCTAGAGCGCGGGCGTGCCACGGCAGCGGCCCCGCCTCCAGGCTGTCTGCTGCGGAACTAGGGATAGTGGTAGGGGCGCCCACAGCAACAGCCATTGGCCGGTAGTCATGCATAGAGCAACCCTTTCTAGAGCTGGCAAGTAACCTGCAAACGAACAGGAGCACAGGGGTAAGTGTTGTCAACGCTTCAGCATGCTTGGGCCATGCTCACGGGTTGCTAGCTTGAGGTCGCAGAGCCATCTTCAGCCAACCAGCTGTGATCCATCAAGCGATGCCTAACTGGGCCCTCACATTGCAACATGTCCACCCAGGAATAGATGTGCGGCCTACCTCGGAGGCCACAGGGAGTGTGGCAGGTCGAGCACACCATTACCATCGGAGCCCCGGGCAGAGAGCACCCCCGGGCTGATGGGGGTGATGGCAGCGATGCAGCTGCTCATGGTGGCCTTGCCGGTGCACAGCAAGGTCGAGGGGCACAGAGACTCAACAGGAGCAGCTGCGCACACACAACCGCACAGGGTTACGCCAGATAGCAGGAGCAGAACAGGGAGGGCGGGGACCGAGGAGGCTGCGAGCACTTGGGAAATGCACACAGCCAACGCACAGAGGTAGGATCACTAAGCCTCTTAAGCCTCAATGTCAGTGTGGAAGTTGCTCATGCAACCTTGGACTCGACCGACCTTTCCACACCCATCACAAGGTCAGGGACTGATGGATCAAGAAGACTCTCTTGCAATTGAATCATAGAAGATGTCTACCGTACTGACCTGCAGCAGCCCTCCAGCAGCCAGCTAAACACGCCATCGCAAATGCCACATCCCCTCCTGAGACACCTCCAGAGACAAACCCTGCAAAGTTGCAACTTGCAATTCAAAACTTTGCCCTGGGCCTAGGCTCATGCATTGGCAAGCCCTATCCGGTCAGAGCTCAAATATCAGCCTCAATTTTCGTCACCCCGCGCGCGTATCGCTAAGATATTTTCGGACTGTCCAACACTCACAACCTCACCGTCCGACGACAGATTCGGACATTAAAGTGGGCGTCCCGGATAACCCGTAACGCCTGACGTCAAAAAGCGACATCAGAGTGGATATTCAAGCTTGCCGTCGCCGACAAAATACGTCAGCAGATCCTGTGGCAGCGACCATGCAAAGCATATCTGGCACTTGTTGTGTCGCTGCAGTTCGCGGCGACCTGACGCCCTCTTCAAGCACGTGCCACCCAAAAGGAAGGTGCCATCAGAACTTTCTTGCCGTCGATTGAGGGCAGCATTTGATCGGACGGTGAAGAAACCCTTCTTTTGGACTTGACAACTGGCAGTTTCCAGATTCTGCCAGCTGGCAAGCCTGCATAACCAGGCGGGCGGGCCAAGGCATGCAATGCCAAGGCAGAGCGCACATGCCGAGCCTCGCCTCAATTCATTGTCAATGCCTGATTATGAGCGCCAGCAGGGCGCCACTGCGATGCTGGCGTTCTGAACCACAGTCTAGTGTTAACAATAGTTGGCTGACAATGCTGGAGGAATGCGTTGAAGAAATGCGTGAGTAGCTGATATAGTAGTGTACATTTCAGGTTGAGTGCACCATGGTGTGGCTCAGAAGATCCTGCCGGAAGCCCACTCTGATGGAGTGCAATGGGACGCCGCAGACAGAAGGAAAGGGCGCAGCAGCAGAGCCGCCGGACTCAGCAGGTTTCAAGCTACCCATGTGTCGAGCAGAGCGAAGAGTCATCCACACCAGCCGCTGGCTGTGATGCAAGTGGCTCTGTTAAGGGTGACAGTGCAGCCCACTCTACCCGCAGCTCTGTGGCGGCTGGTGGGGACAGTATGAACGACAGCAGCACCGGGTGGGGAGGACCTCCTCTGATGATTGCAGTGCTGGTGGCGGGGACGTTTGGGGACATGCAGCCATTTGTGGTGCTCAGCCAAGAGCTGCAGAAGGCGGGCCACCAGATCAGGTGAGCCAACAGCGGCGCCAGGATCCCCAAGCTCAGCCTCCGCTTGGACCATACTGGCAGTGGCTGCCAGTGGCAGTGCCAAGCTGGGCACGACGATGCGGAAGGATGGGTAGGAATGCCTCTTGGTGATGACGAGCATGTTTGTTGGAGTGTTGAAGTAACTAGACTCCTGTGAACCTAACAGCGCCACATAGTTGTGTTTGTTCTCATTGTTTCCCGCCAATTGTCTCTCCAGTACAGCAAGGGCGCTGGGCGAGGCGCCTTCTCTTCGCTTACTCTTACACATTACCTAGTGCAGGCTGGCAACGCACGTCAACTATAAGACGTTTGTGGAAGATCAGGGGGTAGAGTTCTTCCCACTTGGGGGTGATCCGGAGTTCCTCAGCAAGTGTGAGTGAGGAAATATCCTCCAATATCTGTTCTGTGCCTGCTGCATCTTTCTGAATTTAGGGGCACTTCCATGGCCCTGATTATTCCGAGAAGCCCGCCAGCCAGGCTCGGATTCCAAGGGGGGCTCACTGTGTTCCCCGTCATTTGCCCCTGCTGCCGGAGCATCCCTGCCTGCTTGGCAGCATCACGAGTCTGCCAGTGGGTGCCCCGCAACCTGACTTGCCCCGCCGCGAGTGCAGTGATGGTGAAGAACCGCGGGTTCCTGCCTGCGGGCGTGAGCGAGCTGTCCCGGCAGCGCCAGGAGTTCCACAACATCCTCTTCTCCACGTGGGATGCGTGTACGCGCCCCACCCCTGCGTCCAACCGCCCCTTCCTCGCCAACTGCATCATTGCCAACCCCCCCGCCGCAGGTCAGACAGAAAGAAGTTCGCCCTCAGATTGCGTCTCCTCCCCTGGAACGAGACAGTCTTCGTTCTGAAACCTGCACCAGGGCCTCGTCAGCTGGTTCCCCTTGCGTGCTGACTCCACCTGGTTCCCCGCTCTGCGAAGCCACCAGCTGTGGGCGAGTGGTGACGTGGCATCTCTCCGGTGGTGCAGGCCATGTCCACTGCGCGGAGAAGCTGGGCGTGCCGCTCCACATGGTCTTCACCATGCCCTGGAGGTGCGCCTCCGCTGCCTGCCCCCTTCCCGGTCCTCTAGGCTGCACAATGTGATCTGGTGTGCCTGGGCCCCCCATGTCTGCTGGTCCCCCTCTTCGGCCTCGCTGGACTGTAGTGTGCATTGTCTCTCCCCTTTCCTGGCCCAGCTTGAGGCCGCGTGCCTGGCGCCCTGTGTGCAGCCGCACGTGGTCGTACCCCCACCCGCTGTCATACACGCGCTACAGAAGCGGCGTGCGCACCCTGCGCAACCGCCTCTCCTACTTCGCCACAGAAACATTCATCTACTCGGGTGAGCCTTGCAAGTTCGAGCCAAGATATTAGAGGAGGGGAGACGAATGTTATACGCTTACTTACTGTCAGAACGGAAGGAGGGAGAACGTGGACTCCCAAGCCGACGTAAGGGACCCCTCCTAGCTATAACCCCCTAGGATCGACGGTCTGGGTTGACTGGATTCACTGATTCTGACCGTCAATCGAAGAGTTTATTGTTGAAGGGGGTCCTACGCAGTCTGCCGGGAGCCCTTCCTTCCTTCCGTTCTGTCAGCAGATGCCAGACTCCTGGGCCCCCTTTTCGTATACACCTGATGGACCCCTTTCTACTTTCTGGTGTTCTTTGTCATCCGGATCAAACCCCTTGATTTTACATGGTTTGAGAGCTTCCATCATAGAAGTTGTTATCGTCTTTGTCTCAATCATGTAATCCAGCCTGGTTGGTGACATTGTCTCACGAATTCGGGTTTCGGGTTTGTTGCTCAGACATTGTGCTTTCGTGGGTGCCATGCAGGGACGTCTGACATCGTCCAGAAGGTGACACCCGTCACCTTGCTTACCCACCAGCCATCCCCGGGTGCTGGCTCATTAATGAGGGCGCGTGCACTGTCCCTTCTCTTGACACCTGCCGCCCTGTGTCTTGCTGCTTGCCGTGCCTGTGCCTGCTGCTGTGCGGTGGGTGCGTGAGCGTGTGCTGGCGTGCAGTTCCGTGTTGACCTGCTGGGCTTGGAGAAGGCGCCCACGTTGGGTGGTGCGGCCATGACCCTGCACTCCCTGCGCGTGCCCTTCACGTACGCGTGGAGCCCCGCCCTGGCGCCCAAGCCGGCCGACTGGGGCCCCCACATCGCCGTCACCGGCTTCCTCTTCCTGGAGGAGCGCCACGAGCAGCGCTACGACCCGCCCCCGGCCCTGGCAGCCTTCCTGGCGGAGGGCCCGCCGCCGGTGTACATCGGGTTCGGCAGCATGGTGGCCAAGGACCCGCAGAAGCTGACCAACACCATCTTCAGCGCCGTCGCTGAGGTGCGCGCGCGCCCAGGCGCCCCTCGCTGCACAGCCTCTACCGCATAGCCTGCGACACCATGCTCACCTGTCCCTGGACCAACTGCAGGTTCAGGGGCATAAACGACCCGCCACGGTCTGCTCGACTACCCGATCATTGTGGACGCGTGCTTTGTGTGCAGGCGGGCGTGCGCGCGGTGATGAATCGCGGGTGGGGCAAGTTCGGGTCGAGCGACCCCCCCAGAAGCATCCACCTGATCGAGCACACCCCGCACAGCTGGCTCTTCCCGCGCTGCTCCGCGCTGGTGCACCACGGGGGAGCCGGCACCACCGCCGCGGGCGCGCTGGCGGGGCGGCCCCAGCTGGTGGTGCCCTTCTTCGGCGACCAGGCCATGTGGTGAGGCCGCGCGCACATTGGGGAAGGACCCCCTCGCTGGGGGGCAAGCCAGGGCTCTCCCATCACAGTCGGACTCAACCAGAGAAGTTCTTCCACTCGATGTTTGTTTCGAAGTGCACGTTGACTGTTGACCATGTTGAACGTTTAACCGGATACTAATGGCACCATGGCGGGGTGGCTCTCGCTGGCCTGCCCAGTGTTGCCGCTGCTCGTAGTCTGCCCGGTGTGCTTGCTTGCCCCTCTCGTCGTTTCTCCTGCCTCGGGTTGTGACCTGCTGCGCGCGGCGGCCTCGTCCCCGGCCTCTCCTGACGCGCTGCTGCT
The DNA here is from genome assembly GCA_000708835.1 of Klebsormidium nitens. Taxonomy (NCBI): domain Eukaryota; kingdom Viridiplantae; phylum Streptophyta; class Klebsormidiophyceae; order Klebsormidiales; family Klebsormidiaceae; genus Klebsormidium; species Klebsormidium nitens. The sequence goes on from DF237542.1 coordinate 41,647, forward strand.
GTGCAGGGGCGAGCTGATCGAGCAGCACGGCTGTGGGCCGCACCCCATCCCCGCCAACCAGCTCAGCGAGAAGAGCCTGGTGGCGGCGCTGCGCCACATGCAGGCGGGCCCCGTGCAGGCCGCAGCGGCCCGCCTGGCTGCGCTGCTGGCGAACGAGAAGGGCGCACAGTATGCCGCCGCCGCCTTCCACCGCCACTTGCCCCGTCGCGCCATGCTCTGCGACCTGGACGCCACCAGGCAAGTCCCGCCTGTGCCCTGCCCGGCTCTGGGCATTGCGTCGCAGCGATCGGCCACCCCCGGCGGTCCATGTGAACCTGACTGGCAATCGAGATTACATTGATTGTGATTCCTCGTCCAGCATTCAGAACTCGACGGCTACATGGCTGGCAGGTGACTGTCGGCGATGGCAGACCGGATTGTGCATTCGGCAGAGGGCCCCCGCGCGGCCCACCGGCGGCTGCGGTACCGCCCCGTCTGTTGGGCGACGCACCGGGAGCTGGCGTACCAGGGCGCGGGGGGCGCGCTCGCGGTGTTCCTGGGGGAGATGGGTGAGCGCACCGCCGCATGCCAAGGAGCCTGCTGAGGCAGGCACGGCAGCAGTTGGCCATTTACGCCTCTTGTGGGAATGACTCTCAAAAACTCGCCGCGCCGGGTCTCTGTGCTCGTTCGGGCAGGCCTGGCCCCCTCCCGCCCATGCCCAGTACGCCTGGCTGCACCCTGACCGCGTCTCGTGCGCCGCGTGTGTCCCTGCAGTGGGGACCCTGGCGGGGCCGATCAAGCTGCCGGTCCAGGTCAGACACAGGCGCCAACCCTCGCCCTCCTCAAGAGCCGTAGCGGATCTACAGAGGCTCATTCCGGTCTCCACGAGTGTCACCCTCCCTGTGTATCAGCTACTTAGTAGCGGCTTGAACCCATGTGTTTGTTGTGTGACCTCCGATGGTGCCCCTTCTGCGGCCCCCTTCCGTCTCCAGCCCCGATTCTTGCGGCCTCTCCCCTCGGACGCCCTGCCTTCCCCTTGCCCGTGGGTCGCCGCCTCGTGTGAGCGGTCGCTTTGCCCGTTGTGGTGCAGGGCTACTGCTCGGCGGGGCTGCTGGGCGCGGGGCGCGGCCTGGGCAAGGGCGTCGCCGGCCTGCTCACGCGCCCGCTGCGTGCCACCGCACGCCTGGGGGAGCGGGCAGGTGAGCCGGGGCAGACTGCTCCGGGCGGGGGGCCGCAACGGCCTGACAGAAGGTTGAGCAGTTGAGGCACCCAGGATGACAGAGGAGCGTTGTTCGGACCTTCTGTAGGTGGCGACCCTTGCGAGGTGTGTGTTGAGAACGGCAGACAGCTACGGCCTGTGACACCTAGTGGAACCCGTGTCGTCGTTTGCAGGGCGGGCCCTGGGCGCGGTGCTGGACCGGAGAGGGCCGGGCCGGACGGCGGACGTGTGGCAGTACGGCAGCCACGTGGGCAGCCTTCAGCAGCAGCGGCGGAGCGTGGCCAACGTGGACACGCCGCTGCAAGGTGAGCCATCGCGCACAGCACGGACGGGATGCAGAAGGGCGGGCCGGTGTGGCATAGCCTGGTGATAAGCATTTCTTCGTGGCCCAGGGAACAGCGTGAAGACTCAGGTCGGTGCACTTGGGCACGGGCCGGCCGCGATGATGGCAGCCGCGACCCGGGGGAGCACGCGAGCAACGGCAGTGCCGTTGGGACTTCTACTGTCTGACCTGACCGACCTGCCTGCAGGGCTGCGCGCGGCGGCTCTCGCTCTCGGCGCAGGCTTCGTGTCAGGCACCGCCGCTCTGGGCGCGTGGCCTGCCGCGGGATATCGCAAGCTGGGACTCCTCGGCGGGCTAGCAGGAGCGGGGGTGGGAGCCGTGGCGCTCTTGTGCCACGTCGCAGGCGCGGTAGTGCTCAGCGCGGCAGCCCTGCTGGCGTGTATACCCGCCAGCGTGGAAGCGGCTGGGAGGCAGGTGAGCGCGCATTTGGTAACAGCGACCGATGAGAGATGCATGCAGGGAGGCACGGCCAGCTATATGCCGTGCCAGAAGCATGTCCTGACAGCGGACAGCGTCAAGCATGAAGCAGCATGCCGATGCTCATACTTGCTTGAGTCGGCCCCAACCTCAAGTCGCCCCTTACACCGACCGTTGGCTGTGCAGGTGGTGTGCTGGAGAGGGCGGGTGGAGCACAGCGCACGGAATGCCGAGGAGAAGCCGGCCGGCACGCAAGAAGCTGTCTTGCTGGACACGCTGGATACGCTAGAGCGGCTAGAGGTGAGGGAGGCATGCGGGGATGGCAAG
>DF237542.1:43951-54242 GCA_000708835.1 Klebsormidium nitens
CAGTGCGCAAATACTTCTAACAGAGGGCATCTTGGAGCGATATGTGGAGTGGCAAGCGAAGAAGGGATTGGGGGGCGCGGTTGGGAAGGGGGCCCCGGAGAAGGAGCGGCAGGCAGAGGCTACGGAAATGGACGAAAAGAGTTGGCAAGAAAGGATGCAAGGAAGAAGTAGACAGGAAGACACGAGCTCGGTGGAGCGAGAGTTTCCGTCAGGAAACAACATCGATAAGAATGGGGAAGAGGAGGCTCCGAAAGGAAGGTCCGACGGAAAAAAGAGGTGGTGGGTTGCTCTGCACAAGCGGCTGCTTTGTTCCAACATCAAAGTCCGACATTGAAAGCTTCGATCGATGGGCTTTGGGTGTATATTCCTACAATTTAACGTGTTGCTTTCGGCGGTCTTCAAAGGATTGCTATTATTTTTGATGACTTGTATGTAGTTGAATCAAAATTCCGCCATGTTGACCCCCTCCGGTTCTGTAAGATAAGCTAAAACACTACATACGGGCTGATTATTCAAGTAGACACTGGCAACTTGCCGATGAAAGTGACAAATTTGCAATGCTAGGCTCCTCCTCATCATCTAGCAAAAGATGGAGACCGGGTCTACAACAAATTCGCGATCATACGCTTCCATGGGCATCATCTCAAAAAACATCTCCCTCCGTATGGATTACATGTATGCGAAGCTTAAGCTGGTAGCTTGAACCTTGAAAGACCGCTGCATGAAAGTTTTGGGCGGCATTTGCATCCCTTCGCACCATATGGAGAGATTATCTTGCATCCAATCCGTGGAGTCTGGTTGAAGCGTTTGCATGCATGGAGATATGGAGATTCGGACGAGACCGGTTCGTCATATCGTATATGAAAGTTCCTTCGAAAGGCCCATGCGCGACAATTGTCCGGATTTATTGCGCCAATGCAAAATGCATATACGAGAACTGACTTTATATGGGGCGAGCTGTGGCATATCATTCGGACGAATGTGGGGTCTGCCTAGCAAAACCTTCATTGTACGACTTCCGGTCGCATAAAGACCGTCAGATTTGGCCATAACGGCATGTCGACATTCAATCTTGAAGGCTAAATAGTAGCTGCTAGATGGATTTGCTAGAAGCGTAAAGTGGAATTTACACAACATACGCGGACGTTTGAGACAGGCGATTTCCTCGGCTACAACATAATCTGGCTTTTCGTGTACTGGGGAACGGCAAACCCAACAAACAAATCTCCTCGAGGCTCGACTATCACTTGAGTTGCCCACACCGGAGCTTTACGTTATGGATAGCCCATTGTTTATCGGAGATTTCGACTTCGGTCCACGACAATTGAGTTTAATATGCCTTCTCACAATACGGAAAATGGCCCCGGGGAACTTAGCCGGGTGGTTCCGCTAAGGAGTACAATAAAGATCCTCAGACCGAGCCGCCCTCTTGTTGATCCACCAAATTGCAGAGGAAACGTAGCGTTTAGAAGGACTATATTGTTTAATATAACGGTCGTGTTCCTGATCGCTTTTACCGGGCACTGCACGCCCTCCCAATTGTGACCTACGTATTCGGGATCGATTGACCGGGCCGCCCTTCCACCCCTACGTTCAGCATTGTCATTACAGGAAACTCTCGTGCTGTTGAAGTTGAGATGAGCTGCAAAAACCACCGGAGGCGGATTTGCTTCGTACGTCCTACTTTTGCAGCTTTGTCACATTGAATCAAATGCTTATAGTCTGCACGATACGTGATACGCGATGATATCATGAAGGCAATTAGAACACGCGAATTTTGACCTCGTTGAAAAATGGCCTTTTTGAAAATACCTAAAAAATGCGTCGCATGCTTTTCGGTATTTTCCTCTTTTCAATTCGTTTCTTTGGTAGACCAACTTGCCTTCATTTATCTTAGGGCTTGTTAAGCGAGGTGCAAGACCGTGCAACTCGCGGTCATGTCAAACAAGTTATTTTTGGGGTTTCTTACTACTTTTCAAATGAGAATTTTTGAAAATAGCTGTTCTTTAAGGAGCGCAACTATGCCGAATTTCCGCCGTATTATTGTTTCTCGAGCAAATACGGCCCAAGACGCGTATAATAGCTCGAAAACTGACGTATTGCAACTACCTATACGTTGTAGACTATGCATACTTGTGGACGAAACCCACACGGAAATTGGGTTCTTTTATTTGCAACTTTGACACAAAATTTATCAGAATATTGTGGTACAATACTAGTATGTAATACCTAATCGATCTTAGGCTGTCGTTAGATATCTTGTTTATCGACGGTTCATCTGGCATGGCGCAGGTGAGCCGTCAAAGACACGTACTGCAAGCCTTTGAAAATTCAGACGAGCTTAAGTGAGACAACACGTTGCCATGTTCGTTTAGACTGGAGTCATGGCTCATCATTCAGTATGTCGATTTTGTTTAAAAAGCTAAAACACTAGAATGTTCGGAACTCGATTTGAAGCACACATCAGCGCCGCCAATCACTTCGGGCAAGCGTGATCCTCAAGTGTGCAGTGAGCGTTATCGAGGTTCGAGCGGAACATTGTATCCACAAGCACATTGAGAAATCCGATGGTGATAGCTATGAATGAATGATGGTTAGCGAAGGATTACGGAATTGCTCTTCATTTTCCATCTTTCATTTTACCCTCACCACTTCGGAAATGAGCTCCCTACCTGAATGTCTTTAAGCTTTTAGGGGACTCAATGAAACCCTCATTTCTTCATTTTAGTATATGTTGAAATTCATGGTGGGGGACTTGTAGCGTGGTTGAGTTATTCGTCATCAGGCCTCATCGTGTTACCCGGCACCCATGCTCATCACTGATTGCTGGCAACCATGCATCCTAAGAGGATCAGACGAAGCGCCTCACAAGCGGCTTCCTTCTCTCAATAAACTTTTCTCGAAGTGATGTATCACAATACTGGTCTCCAGCGCTGATGAGTTTTGATTACGGATCTCTCCCGTTCTAGGCGCACTAGCCTAACTCGAAGTCACACTCAATCTTAGCCTTCGATATCCTTATTCACGGCTTACAGTTACGGTCGCTCTCAACCTTCTATCTCGAAATCGCCGAACGGTTGGACCGTCTAACCGCCTTGCACGCACCGCCGGCGCTCACTAGTCCAAACCCTACTTCGGGCCGAACTCTAACACACAATAATTCGGCTGACTATAACCAGCGAATTCTAGCACTCCCACGGAGACGAATTATTCTAATTTTCCAACTCGTCATGCTCCTTTTGCGGGCTGCCTCATCCGGCTTTGGCGTCACCCACACGCCTCCACTCTCGCCAGCCTCGCTACTCTAGTAGCGCACTGCGTCGCTCTTCTCCAACGACGTCTTTCCCACTCCGTGCTCCGGTCGGCTTTTTGGCTCCGACGACTTCCATTGTTGCTCCAACATTTGCCCGATACCACTCGGTGCCATCCCGTCGCACCCTCGCGGGATATCTTTCTAAGCACTAGGACCCCACTACGGGCTTCTCCGTTGCCTGTTCTACACTAGCGGGCTTGCTCTCTACCACCGTCTCTGGGCTCCCTTGCCCTTTCCGGTCTCCTTGGACTCCTCCACAACTTTGCGCATCGTTTCCACAATCGGCCCACTTTGGCTCTTTTGTGAAACTGTGCACGGCTCCTCGTCCGCCCCCACAAAAGTAACCCTCTCTCGTTCGACGCCCCCATTCTTGTCGTCCAACTCGTCCAGGTCGATCTCCACAACCTTTACCGTCTTTTCACCACGCTTTTTGCTCTTACCAGCCTCTTTGCCGTGGCGCAGACCCGGCCTTTCTTGACCGGTCCCCTCGCAAGGACTGCCCTTTGCTTCCCCACGGTCTCAATGGGCCCACAGTCCTCCACGCTTGATTGCCTCCATACCGACCAGGCCCTCCGTTTTGATTTGCGCGTTTCTCCCCTCGAGCACCACTCGTGCACCACCCGCGTTGGTTGCACTCGTTCGAGCGAACAAACTCGCATGTGCCCTCGAAGCCTGTCGGATCTCCTTCAAGGATACCGTACTCACACCGCTCGGGGTCTTACACTTCAATGTCATTTCTTCAATGCCCACTGCAATTGAAGACTTACCACAGATCCCCACGATCTTCTCGTCACGCACAAGCTCTCTGTAGCTCGCGAATTGGCTCCGATAGGCCATGACATGCTGGGGGCTGCCCGAGTCGACAATCCACACCCCTTTGCGTACGTCCTCGTCGTCGCCCCACGCCGTAAAAGCTACTCCGTTTGCATCCCCCGCAAACTCTCTCTCCTCTGGGCGGCAACTTTTAGGCGCGCTCTGCCTACACACTGCCTCTGTGTGGCCCCTCTTGCCGCACTTGCGGCACTCCGCATCGTGCAACCTGCACCAGTGCCTTCATGTGGCCCACTTTGCCACAACAATAGCATGTTGGCGGGCTTGAGCTTCCGCCTCTCACCTCCGAGCTACTTCCCAGCTCGTTTGAGCTTCTCTTGCCCTTCTCCGAACTCGAGTAGCCCCTATGCCGGTGCATACGCCACCGCCTCACCCCCACCCAAAGTTCCCTTCAAAGACCCCCCTTCAGCCCTCAACTTTAGCTTCCGCTCTTTCTGGATTAGCTTTGGCTGGATCTCATCTAGGCTTAGCTCCTCTTCTCGAAGCTCGACAAAAACTCCACAATAAGGCATACTCCTCCGGCAAATCCTCTAAGGCGTGCACGGCCCACCCTTTGAGACGGTTTGTTCCGCCGCCTCAAAATCTATTTTGAGCTCCCGGAAGTCCCCTGAATACTCTGCAATAGCTTTCCGCTTGATCAACCTTAGACCCGTTAGCTTCCTCCTGAACTGAATCATGCGCGCATTGCCCTGCTTCTCAAAGTTGTCCTCAACCTCTTCCACGCTTTGCCCGCAATGAGTTCACCCTCAATCGACTTCACATATGCATCTTTCGTGTGGATCAGTATCAGCCTCCTTGCTTGGCCTGACACATTCCTTCCTTCCACGGATCCTCCGGCTCCTCCAATGCACACAACGATTGCCTTTTATGCAAGAAGCCCACGGAACTTGGCCTTCCACGTTGACCAGTTGTCACCACACATATGCGGGATCGACACTTTGTCTCCGGCCATCTCAACTACACTCGCTCTTGAATAGAAAGAAGCCAAATCCTTCGTTCCTTTTCCCTTACAGGCTCACCGGGCGCATATTCAAACATCGCCCTTCAGTCGACCAGAATTTGAAACCTTGCGCCCTTTCACAACCAAGCTTTGTGGGCCCGTCACCTTTTGAAAATCATGGCGAGGTACTCGCAGTGTAGTTGAGTTACTCGTCATGGGGTCTTATTGTGTCGCGCGGCACTCATGCGCATCACTCATTGATGGCAACCATTCATCCAGGGAGGATCAGACGAAGCGCCTCACAAGCGGCTTCCTTCTTTCCACAAACTTCTATTGGAATGATGTATCACAACAGTGGTTTCCACCACTATTAAGTCTTACGAGTCTCTCTCGATCCACTAAGCTCACTAGCCTAAGTCACAAACTACGAGGCTCACTAGCCTAGGTCACAGTCACACTCGATCTCGGCCTTCGATATCCTTATCTACGGCGTACACTGACGGTCGCTCTCAACCGCCTGACCTTCGAAACCGCCAAACGGTTTAACCGTCTAGTAATCGGAACAAGCTGCATATAAGGCACAAAGTGGGCCGCCATTGTTGCAGCTTAAAACGAGCTTCGTCTTGCACTCTTCTTTCAAGTTCGTTCACTATTCCTTTAGGCTAGGTACCGCCGGTACACCTACGGGATCCAAGTCGGACTTTCGGCGAAACCGTGAACTTCAAATTTCACCGTCGCGCAGACTGCAGCGGTACTGCACCGCCGTGTAGTACGGAGCCGCCCGTCGGTCAACATGTCAGAATTTGCCAATTCATTGAACTCGGGGATCCGATTCTCGCGTAGCGGTGAATACAAAAGTGTCGCGACGTGACATCGGTGATGCAAACTTGTGACCGGACTATCGCGCGTTGATCCCTCAATACCCAGCCTAGGTTGCTTGTGCGCCGTGCACGCACGCCGGCGCTCACTAGTTCCAAACCCTAAGTCGGGCCGGACTTTAACACACAGTAAATCGGCTGACTATAATCACCGAATTCTAACATTATGAATTTATAAACCTCTCGTTATATTCGATCACTTTCTTTGTGAAGTGGAATGAGAAACTTTGAGACATGAATCTTTAAATTAAAATGAGTCGAGAAGTCCCTTTCAAATATGCTCTCGTCCTTTTCCTTTTCTTCAATGGGCGCATTAGGACAAATTTTTTGGGATGGTGCTAGCGTGCCTCATCCGGTCATAGGATCCGCGAAATTTGTCGCAATAAGTTCCTCTATGGTTGTATTTCCACATTGTCAAGTGAGAAATATAATGATAAGGAACGGCATTTTTATGAGCTCATAAAGTTTCCAAACGAGGAGCCACGGGCCGAGAGAGTGACTCGGCTCCTTAATTCCGTGGGGGAGACCCCCTCAAACATCCTTCACTGCTATCGTCTCCTCATTCGGAATAATCAAGGGGATGAGAAAGGGCATTTTTTGGAGGTTTTCCTAGACGAGAAGCCAGAAAATAAGAGGATTACTCGAGGTCCTCATTCATGTTGAGACCCCTCTTGCATGCCCCTCGTTGCTTTCATCTTTCTCAATAGTAGAATTACAAAAACGAGGCCTTTTTAGGGCTCCAAGGGTTGCTCTCACAGATGGGGGGCCGGAGAAAAAGAGATAACAAACTGCGGTCTATGTGTTTGATCAAATCAAATCTGCCATTTCGAAAACTCCTCCACCGTCCTCAACTTCCTCATTCTTCAAAAAGGAAGATAATAAGGCTGGGGAACGGCGTTTGGTAGGCAGAGTTTTCCACGGACGAGGGAAGCCGGAAAAATTTAAGCCTCCACGTTCGTCTACAAGCGTGGTATCCATATCAATATAAGGAGCTCGTGTAAAAGCCCTTGCAAAATGGAGGAATTGTGGAGGGAAAAAGCATATACAGATTTTCAACTAGTCACGCTCTTCTACGACTAGCTTACATTGCTATTAAACCTCGACGATTATGCTCACGGTTCGAACTAGTGAGCAAGAACGTGCGTGCACGGCGGATAGCTGCAATCAAGTTGAGAGGTTAGGCGATTGAGAAAAAAACGTCACTGTGAGCTATACAGAAGTAACATATGTGGAGATATTGTGGCTCATACCACCAGGCCATCCATATGTAAGGAATGGCCCAGTGCTACGGGCCGCGCTTTCTCGAATAAAACTTGCTGCCAAGGCTGACGCGTTGGGATGACCTTATCATTGGGTTACCGACCATTGAGGAAAGGGTCGAACCTGACACTCAGTTTCGGATGGTCAATGAGTATTGACTAATCGCGTGCATGTGGACGGGCAATCCCAAAGCGACCGCTAAGGAAGTGTCCAAGGCATACAATGAGATCCGCGGCTCCACTTTTCATTTACATATCGCGGGCCGTACCACTAAGCCATCCTTGCGCATGGATGGCTTAGTGGTACGGCCTAAACCCACTCCCGGTTCACCATCCTTAGGAATAGCGTCTCATTTGCCTAGGACGCAACGAAGTCAAATCTCTCGAGCTCCTCCTTCAAACGCGTGTGTCAATGTACGCGGTGTTGAAGCAAGCGCCTTCTAGGTTCAGAACCACTAGGCGTGAGAGTCGTCACAAAGAAAATGTTAAAGGCATTCTAAATCCGTAGTTACGGACTCTAGCTTTACTTCGACTCTGTGGAAGTCCAATCCAACTGATTGGGTCACTTTACGACTCACTCGGGTCACTATACCACTCGCTATATGGGCCAAATACCACTTGACTTGTGGTCGGTATTACTACACCGAAGTGGTCGGTAGTACCGTACTACGAGGTCGGGGCTTCTACACATTGGTGGTCGGGGCTCCTCAATAACCGTGACCCGACTCACAATCGGACGCAATTTGCGTGTATAACGCGCCAAATAACGGTCGATGTTCGGCCCCACCCAAGCCTCGATCGACGGCTCCGATTTCTCTAGGATTTTAGGGTGGTACTCACTCGAAAAACGCCCGAATTCCAACACTCCCCCACGCACTAAGTATCTTAGCTTTTGCTATCTCGCTTTTGCACTTCAAGATTCCTCAACACAAGCGCCTTAGTCAGAATGTCCGCCTTAATGTTGTCCTTCGTCAGGCAGCACGCAAATCCGGCCTCCTTTCACGCCACACTCTTATGCGCAAAAAGATGAATCACGTCAACGTGCTTCGACCCCTGTGAAAAGGATGCTTCAGGATCCGTATTGCATCTTAGTTGCCGCAGTAGACTTGACCCCGATCTGCCAACTTGCAAGACCACAACGCCTCCTTCACTACATGCTCTGTACTCGATTGCTCCGCCTCAACAATCAACGCCGCCACCGTTGGCTGAAGACGGCTCGACAAACTAAAGCGCACCCCCGTACAGTAGAAAGACGTACTCGGTCGTGAAACGCTTTATGACAATGTTTTCGCAAAGTCCGCGTCACAAAACGCCTCAAGGACCTCATCGCCTCTCCTAATTATTATTCCGTCCTTCACGGTCCCCACCAAATACCGCAAGAGGTCGAGCGCTGGCCCCCAATGTGCCTCCGTTGGCGCATTTGTGTAGCGCGCCATGCGCCAATGCCTCCACGGCCTAAGCAATGTCAAGTTGCGTGCACACACTCATTTCAATATAGCAAGCTCCCATGGGCTCGCTTTAGGAAACTTCGCTGTACAGGCGGCTTGCCCTTCCTCCTCATATTCTCCTCCACATCAAAGAAAACCGAGCGCGCCCCTGCGCCCGCCAATATGTGCCGCCCAAAAAGCCCTCTAGTAAGCTTCTATTGCGTGAGCTTCAAAATAAGGCCTCCCTCTCGTGCGCCAACTTCATCCCAAGGAAGTACGTCGCCTCCCCTAACTTGCGCACGTCGAAATTGTCCGCAAATAGCGCCTTCACCTTCGCCTTCTGCTCCGCTTCCTAGCCGCGACAAGAACATCGTCCAAGTGAAACCCGCTTTCCGTTCACCACTCTCACAAAAAACGCCACATCCGCAAAGGACACCGCTATAGTGAAGTTCCCGAGCTATGGCTTGGACGCCGCTTGGCGCAACCCGTGCAGGGTGCGCTTGGAGTGTGGCAAACCACGTTGGGCCCGCTTTGCTCGTACCCCTTGCTTCATGTAGATCAAACCTCCATAAGCTCACCGTTGAGGAACGCCATCCTGACGTCCAATTGGCGCAACACCAAGTCGCGCTCTGCAACCCCCGCAACTAGCGCCCTTTGCTTGCTTACCGGGGTGTGGAATTCGTCGAAGTTTGTTTGTTGCTTCTACAAATACCCTTGCCCTAGCACTCGAGACGTATGTCGGTCCAACCGCATCGCAATTATCCTTGTAGACCCACTTCACCTCCTCCGTTTCTTGGACGAATTCCCACACATCTCCAGGTTGTCGCGTTTTCCAACACGATCGCAACTTCTCTTTACTTGACTTTCGCCAAAGCTCCGTTTTAGTTGTGCGGCTCCAGATAATTTTTCCAATCCCTCTAAGTGCTCCCCCGTTGCTGCCGCCCGACTCGCCCAATACATCCCCAGTGGACTCAAGGGCTGACCATTCCCCATTTCGCTCGAGCGGGGTATCCTCGGTCCGCCGTCTCTTCTCATCCGTTCCGACAGATTCCGCCCTCTCGATGCCCGCCTCCCCCTTACGGGTAGGCCCTGTACTGGGCTGAGTGTCGGCCTAACCCGTTAGGGTAGCTCCTACACTCATCCGAGTCAAGGGCTCAGACGAGTAGGGCCGCCAGCACTCTCTTCCTTATAATCTTTGTTGAAACTCACGGTAGGGAGTCGTAGTGTAGTTGAGTAACTCGTCATTGGCTCTTATTGTGTTGTCCGGTACCCATGCTCATCACTCATCGATGACGGCCATGCATCCTAAGAGGAACACACGAAGCGCCTCACAAGCGGCTTCCTTCACTCCACAGACTTCTCTTAGAATGATGCATCAAAATAGTGGTTTCCACCACAATAAGTCTACGGGTCTCTCCCGTTCCACTAGGCTCACTAGCCTACTAGGCTTACTAGCCTAGGACACACACTACTAGGCTCACTAGCCTAGCTCACAGTCACACTCAATCTTAGCCTTCGATATCGTCTTCTACTACACTAACGGCCGCTCTCAACCGCCTAACATCCAAACCGCCTAACGGTTTAACCGCCTAACTGCCGTGCACGACGGTCGGCGTTCACTCGTTCAAACCCTAACATGGGCC
>DF237541.1:4887-55375 GCA_000708835.1 Klebsormidium nitens
GCTGTCGGAAAACGTGCGGCAGCTGGCGGCCGCGGCTGCGCGCGTAAATTGCTGGAGTGAACTTGGTACTAGTGAGGGCGGAGTATTCAGCAGAGCCAACGCAAACGTCTTTGATGAGCTCAGCGGCACTCCTGAGGCTGCAGTCAACCCAACAGCTCTGCAATAAGATGATAAGCTAGCGATTGGGAAACAAGTACTACAGGCGAGGTGCCCCTAGCTTGCCTCAGCCTTTAAGCCTTCAGGCTCCTCGAAGCAAAAGGCATGAACCACGAGCGAACTTACGTCGTTCGTCATGATGCAAACAAACTCACTTTTCGTGTGGCTCAGGCTCTGGCAGAGCCCTTGAGAAGGGACTCGCCGTTTGCTGCGACCTTTACAGCCAGGTATGCTGCATCAAGCCGGAGACCCTTTGTCCATCCGTCAACCTGCCTTCTCTGCTGGTCACCTTCGTTATCCACAGGCTGTGGAAAAGTCGCCAGTGAGGGGCATGAAATTTGTACATGGTTACAAAAACCCGTGCTTTGTCTGGAAGATTCGTGGTAAACAATGTTGCTTGAATGTTTTGGAACATTGAAACATGTCGACGGGGTATCTTGGAGCAACTTCTTTTGTTTCCACTGGTTGAAGAGGTGCGGCCAATGTATTGGACCGGAGACCCGCGACTAGATGATCTTGAGCCTCCACTGCAGCTCGCTCACCTGAGTGTCCGTGACACGAATGGCGGTCAGGTTATTGGAGACTGATCTCCCCTATCTAGTAGGGTAGTGAGCATTCCTGCTTTGACATGAACTTTGCATGCAACACGCGTCAAAGTTTTCAGCATTCGCTTTGTTTGCCAGCTGTTTTCAGATCTGCAAGCGTTGAATGATTTGTCAGCAATCAAACGAAAGGGTTTTCCGGACGGGTTGCCCTCCTAGGTGACTCAAGATCTGCGGTGGAAGGCAGCGAAGTTGAATGGGGACCTCATGCTCTTTGAAAACGGCAGTCAACTCTCATTTGGTGTGAATGCGAGAGCTCAGTGGAAGTGTACGCGTATGTGGATCGGGGTCTCACAATCGCGCCGCCCCTGAAGTGGACCAAGCACATAAGTAGTGCATCTGCTGGTAAGAATTGGATATTTGCGTGTGGACTCGCATGAAGCAACGGACTATGTCCTCAATTTGGAGATCTAAGTAGCAAGGGATTTAACAAGACACTTTCGTCAAATGTGATAGAAGATTTTTGCGCACAAAGTTGTGAAGATCGAGAAGCTGAGATTGGTTGGAGTATCAGGTGCCTGGCGATGACGGAGTCGGCCGCCTTGAGATGCGGTTTCACCTTTCAGACTCTGGAAGGACGAGGACGAGAATTACGGAAGCACAAGGTAAGGGCGTCCGTTTACTGTCAAAGCTGTGTCAGGTAAAGGAGGGGAAGGTGTCCTAGGGCAACTCATCTTGAGTTGCCGTCTTCATTGAGTTCCTCAGTGTGACTGTTCAGCAACAGTAGCAACCTGGACAAAAAGAGGACATGATATGATAAGGACCATCAGTAAGACTGAGCTTTGTCGCGGCGTACTTGCATGTGCATGAACAATGGATTGTGTAATCTATGTCAGGATTTAATGCTGACGATCAGATTACTGTCCGCGTGTGTCCAGGATGGAGGCGGAAAGTCTGGAAAGCACGCTCTTTGCACAGCTGAGACTGCCTAGGTACCTTGACATCGTCACGCGCATTCGTACATATCTTTTGGTTAGTATAGCTATAAGAAAGCGAGATTGGTGCTATTTGTAAGCCTTGATAGACACCAACGTCGTCAACTGTGCGTACTGCTGCCCTATTGTCAAGTTCGTGGTAGCAGTCTGATGTTTCATAAAAAATTCTCTTCATTCTCCTGGTATTTGGACTTGTGCAGGATTTCAACGGTGCATCAATGGATCCTGTGATGGCTAGTGTCTCTGCCCCGGACTCGGGTTGGCAAGCACTGGGCTGTGGAACCAAAGCGCTTTGTCATAAGCACTAGCGACCAGACGGTTCAGGACTGTCGAAAGAAGTGGAGAAAGTACGCACTGCAAGGATTCTTCTGACGGACTTGACGTGTTTGACCGTCTACTATTTTCCATCTTATACTGCTTGTCGACATATGATCCTGTAAGCATCTCAAGTTGGTGTCCGATCGGACACCATGGGTTCTGAGGGAATCTTTGCAATCTTTGCCATTGTTTAGTCAGAAAGTGCAGCTAGTGTGCTTCGGTCCAGTAGCTCTGCTGATCAGGATCGTGAGCTGTGGCGTTTAGGATGGCAGATTGCGCGATCGTCAAAGAGTTGCTTGTCGCTGCTAGAAGAATGTTGTTAACGAGAAGGTGGCTCGCAGGAGCCTGCAGCGGCGGGGCCCGGCGCCCCATCAATTGCAAGTACGTTTGAGAAACGCGTTATGACGGCTCACAGCATTATGTACGAGAGCGCACGACACTCACATGCAGAAAAGCCAGAGCTTATGCATGTTAAATTTGATTGGACTGAATAACGGTGCTTGTGACAAAGAAGTTGCGTGTGACGATCCCTGATGGCACAACTCTGGGTGTGCATCTTTGAAGATTGAGGGGTAGGAAGCTCAGTAGTTGGTTGTGGTTAGAGCCTCAACGCACTCGTTTTAGTAGTTTGCCTGAGGGCCACCGATAGAAGGTCAGACATTGAAGAAGAATAGTGATGACATTACATACATTCAAATTATGTATGCCATGAGAAGCCTATGGCCCAGGTGGCTACGGCGTGTGAAAGAGAACATCATAGCATGCTACACGGCCCTACATGCTTGTAGATCCGCGGCGCTGGGCCCAGCGCAGCATGACAGCAGTGCAAGTGCCGGGCCCGGCAAGACGTTGGTGTGAAGACTGTGTGCTGACCTTCTGCTGATCATGTATGCTCGTGTGCCAGTACAGCTCTAATATAGAAAGACGGCTTATGGACGTGCGCATATATTCCAGTTCATTGCAAGCGGCAAAGCACATACACAGGGATACCAGTTGAGAGCAACTTTGATACCTGGCTTATCGTCCATCAGGACCATGCGCCATGATCGGACCGAACTGATCAAGCACAAATGTAATCAAATAATAATTGGTTGCTGGTCGTGTTGAAACCCTGGGAACAGACCCTCTGTACAGAACAACAATCCATATGCTGCAACGCTAAAAGACTAACTTCGACCGCATAACGAGACTCGTAAAACTTTCCCACCGACCTAGAAGTAGTCCGCGAGATTCTCTCCGCTTAGCTCCTCCAGCTTCTTGACCAGCCCTTGACTCTTCGCCACGACCGTCAGATCCGTTTCCTCCAACAGTTCCGCCAAGAACGGAATCGTTTCCGGCAGCAGAACTAGGTACTCCTCCCGCAACCGATCCACCAGGAACTCCACCACCGCAAGTGCCAGCATCTTCGGCCGCGAGTTTTCGCCCTCGCCCCTAGTTGCCATGAGCACGTCCCGATTGAGCGGCCGCCACATGGCGTCGCTCCGGGCCGCTAGAGCCATGTACCCCAACGCACTGACCAGAGTCTCGTCGCCGGAACTTCTAGAGGTTTCATCGTCCACGCCCTCGGGAATGTCCACTCTGAGTTGCGCAACCAGGGGGGGTAGAAGTTGCTGGAAACGGCCCGGCTCTAAGAAGCCCACCGTATCGTACTGGAAGCACTTCTGCAGCGCTGACGTCACCAGCCGCCGCAGCTCCCACTGCGCGGGCGTCAGCGCCGAGCTTTCCGATCCCTCCGCCGCCACCTTGGCGCTCTTCTTCTTCTTCTTCTTCGGCCGGAACCCGACGTTCTCCTCGCCCCCCCCCTCGCCCTCCTGCCCGGCAGATCCCCCCAGATGCGTGATGACGCCCTCCATTAGGTACTTGAAATAAGGGACGAATACCGACCGGAGTTTCTCCGCGAGCGCCCCGACCAGTCCGTACAGGAACGTATTCCTCGCTAGGCTTCCCTTTGACGTCATCACGTCCGACTCCGCCCCCTCGTCCGCCGGAAGGAAATCCGTTTCCGCCCACTCGAGCGTCTTCAAGAACAGCGGCTTGAACGTATTCTCACTCAGCTTCACCACCAGCGCAACGAAGGCGCGAATAATCGCCGGCTCCACCGATGTCCCGACCGCCACACCCGGGGGCGGTTTCCGCCGCAGATCAAACGCCCGGAGCAGAAACTCAAACACCGTTCTGTGGTGCGCCGCGACCCCCGCTTTGTCCAACTTGCTGGCAAGCGCAGCAACTAGATCGAAGAGGCTCGCGAGGGCCCGTTCCGATTCCGCCCCCAGCGCGAGGGCCCTGTCGTAGGCCCGGATCACCGGATCCAGCAGCAGCCGCGGGGGCACCTTCTCCGGCAACAGGGCCCGCACCGCGGCCGCGCGCTCGGCCGCCGCTGACGTCAGCACGGCCGGCTGCAGAAGCACCAAGTCTAGAATCTGTCCGAGGTACGGGCTGAGGAACGCCCCCAGGTTTGACACCAACTTTTCGACCGCCGCGATGCAGACCGTCAGAAGCTCCAGCCGTTCTTCCGGCACGGTATCCCCGTTCTCGGCGACCAGCTGCCTTTGCGCGCAACCCAGGACGGTCGCCAGGACACGTGGCAGCTGGGGGAGCGCCCGCGGCCCGAGGGAGGCGCAGATCGTCGCGGCGCAACGAATCGCCGCGGCCGCGACCGCGGGGTTTACGGAACCCTCCGCCGGAACCACCTTGGCTTTCTTCGGGGTTTTGGGCGCTTTCGGCGGCTCCGCGTTTGCGAGAACGGCGTCGATGGCCGCGCCGAGGGTTTCGGAGGCTTGGGGGCCGAAGCGCGCGGCGATCGCCTCGAGGGCGGCGAGCGCGGCTTGCTTGGTGCTGGGGGAGGGGTCTTCGGACGGTCCGGATAGAAGAGATGCAATCTCGGACGCTAGGGTCGCGTACTGGGCGACGGTTTGGGGATTGTCGGCGGGAGCAACGGGGGAGTGGTCCTTGACTTCGGTGGAGAGGAGCTTGAGGACGCGCCGGCGGACGTGGCGGTCCTGTAACAGGAAAAAGTATGTTTCGGACTCGAAACCTAACCTTTCTTTAAAGTCGATGATTGGGCTGTGAGCTTCAAGGAGCACGGCTGACACTTGGATCACGAACACCACTAAAGCGCCTCTTCTGGAAGCTTTAAGAATGGAAGTCCTGAAATTGTAATCGGCACAAGGAGTTGGTCCTACAAGGGTTGGGTCGAGCAGCCGGTCACCTTGCAACTTCACAAAATGCAATTCCCTCAATACTGCCTCTCGTACCAGCATCACTCCACATTCCAATTCAAAGTATCGGTCGAAAGCCGAGCTCGAAACCCAGAGAAGCCCAGCTCTTCCTCGTTGCCTTAAGTTTGCTCAACCATAGTCGCTTAAAACGTATGCCCTTGTCAAGGAGAGGCCCTGTTTTACCTCATGGTGCAGCAGCCCAGAAATGCCACTGAGGTACGCTGCGGGGTCCATTAGCGAATACAGGGCCTCCAGCAGTTGGTAGGCCGCCTCCGTGTTGGCCTTCTTGCCCTTCGATGTGGAGCCGTCGGCGTCGGCGATCGGCCGCAAACGGAGGAGCACCTGCGCAGGTAGAAGAAGTCGTTTCGTTTCTTGGAGCCCGACCAAGCTTTTGAAAACCAGTGACCCTTCGGAACAAACGGACAAACTTTGGCGAATCGTTGAGAGTAAGAGACGACTTGCAGTCAAGCCTGGCCTACTAGGATACTCCGTTCGCTACTTCTGGAAGCTGAGAATCAATCAGGGGATAAAAAGCAGACTTCTGCTGTATACATTGTCCAAGGCTAGCTTCTAGCATGTACTCGGCCAACGATCGCACTTGGCAGTTGCACCTTTTTGTGCAACTACTTTATTTCCAGATTTCGAAAGATTTCAGGTTTCACCGAGAGAATTGGTTATTTTCGAACATTTCGCATTAGGTTTGCCTTCTCTCTACACTGTTCCTCAGCATGCGCATCCGTCCACCTACGTTCATGACCGTCATACGTTCGGTAAAATCTGCCCCGACGACCACTGACCACGAAGGCTTCCAAAACAACATGATCCAGTTTACATGCTACCGGCAGAGTGCATTCCGTACCTGCTCCATGAGAGACACGTAGCCCTCCTGGACCCTTTTCTCTTCCTCTTCAGTCCCCGCCGCTTCCCGTAACCCCGTGAACGCCCTCTGGCCCAGTTGAGATATCACAAACGCCGTCGCAGCTCGCGACAGCTTCCGATCGGCCGCCGAGGGCGCATCGCTTATGGCAGTCGCCTCCAGGAGCTTATGATAAGCGGCCAGCCGCACGGACGGGAGGTGCTGGCTGGCGAGCGCGTCCGCGAGTCGGACGAGCCAGTCGTCGGGAGCGTCCGAAACGAGGACGCTCCGAGGGGAGCCGGCTGGGGGGGAAAAAAGACAAAGAACTTTGAGCGTCCGAAAAGTGACCGGTTCACTATCGGATCCAGAGGGGGCGATGATGGTCGTCTTTGACGTGACGAGGGGTTACGATCGAACGGACCAGCCAATCGGTTAAAAGGAGGCGCTCCAAAGGAAGCTGGCTGAAAGTAGTGAAAAGAGGAACTTGGATTCTCAAGCATCACTGTGTCATTATCAGACGTTGACAAAGGGTAACTGGAAACGGCACACCCGCCGTTGGAACCGTTCTCATCACGTCTCAACCAGGTAGCTTAGCAGCGAGACTACTGAAGGAAACGAGAAATATAAGGAACAGTACTGACGGACGATCAACATAGATAAAACCGACAATACGGAGAAGTACGAAACTTGGCCCCTCACCCTCGTCGTGGGGCGTTTCCCCGACCCCCTCCACCTGCGCCCGGATCAGCAACAGCAGCGCCCGGGGGATCCCCCGGTCAATCCCAACCGACCGCAGTAACCCCTCCAGCAAACCCATCCTTCGGTGCGCAGGGACTTTAGGGAGGGCGACAATGAACACCTCGAGCAGCTGGTCAAGGTCGCCGGACTGGGCGGCCCAGGCTGGGACAACTGCCGAGAGCATTTGTTGGACCACCCGGTGGGACGCGCTATCGTCGAGCGCGAGCGAAGACGAGCCGACGATTGTGGCGACTTCGAGGAGACGGTGTAAGACCTGCGGGGAGAGCAAACATTTCGGTACGCGTGCAGATTGTGATAATCTTGCGACTAGACGGTTTTTCGACATGCCGCAAAGTAAGGAGGCAATCTGGCCTTGTGCTCGGCCCAATCCTGCAGCCCATGTAAGGAAAGAATACGGGTGCACCGAAGTGCCATGTGGTTCAGTCCACGAGAGTGAAGGACCTAAGGTTTGGACCTTGAACCCCAGGGGCTGCTCAGAAAGCACTTCAAGCATTCTGCGCTTTTTGGGCAATCTTGCAAAGCGAATCGACCAAGATGGTTTGCTGGAACTCTGTACTGTGCTGCTATGGTCAAAAAGGCATCCGAACCCCCCTTACGACAGATTAGATCCATCGACAAGTCATGAACCATCTTCGTTATCCTCGAACATTCAGGATTATTTTAAGACAGGACACAGAGGAGAGTGGCTTCGAGAACGGTGTGCCAATGAGCAAAGCTCAAAAGGTAAATTCGTCATTGCCACCAAACTGCATGCGACGTCGAATAAATTGCGTTCGTCTATTGGAGCACTCTAACATCGCTTCGAAAGTAGAGGGACGTCTTGACAATTAGAAAGTAGAAGCAAGCAGGATGAACAGGGACATTCAAGCAAGGCCTCGAGAGCAAGAGGCAATGTGCGTCCTATACAAGGACGCCCCGGATCTCAATTATCTAGGTGGACAAGCCATGAAACTTCAGGACCAAACGAGATATCTCCATTTGTTAGCTTTATTGGGTACGCTGAGTAACAAAGTGGGGCCGTTCAGAGCAGGACAAACGAGGGTGCAACTAAAGAACTTCCCACCAGTGGTTCGAAGGATTCCCTTAAAGATATTGGTGATGAGGAAAGAAAGGGTGCAGCCTCGTCTGATCAAGGTTTCGCAAAAATTTTGTGACGAGAAAGAGCATGCCGAGGCCTCAGGTAAAAGGTTGTCATTACTGCGGCTAAGCCGCTCAGCCATATGCTTGTATTACAACATCATCGGCCTCGGCATGCTAGAGCTTCAAGCCAGAGCGCTTTCTTCTTGCAGCTGGAAATAAACGCAGGAGCCGAAGAATGAAACGAACAAAGAGCAGAACGTGGAAGATCAATGCTTGTCGTTACCATTTAATGAGCTAGGGGGAGCACGTTGCCGTCAAGGGGCGTCTCAAAATACACAAAATGCTGAAGAACCGGACAGAGCAGGGTATCCAGTAAGCCTGAACCTCGCCTGAAGGGATCCATACTCTTCTGTCAAAACTAAGTGAGGAACAAAGTTTCTTGTAGCGGAAAAGGCTGTGAATGAGAGACACCCAAAACATAGCAGAATCCTAGTAATATCGTTTGAATCAGCAAAAGCTTGACTGCTCACCTCCTCCGGCAGGACCCTGGCCAGCGCGGCCAGCAGCGCCAGCGCATGGTTCCTCGTCGGTGCGTCGGGCGCCTCCCTCACGCACCGCACCACTAGATCCACGTCAAACGGCCCTTCCCCGTTCTTCTTCCCCCCCCGCGTCTTCCGCCCAGTATCTCCCCCCTCTTTCTGCGCCGCAATCCTTTCCAGACTCGCCAGCGTAAGTTGCATCGCATAAACTGCTCTTGGGGGGGGCATCGCCGGCCCCTTTGGCACACCCCCCTCCTCGACGGCTTCTCCGAGGGATCCCCCCGGGGGCCAGCTCCGGTCCGCCAGCCCCCGCAGAAGCGCGGACAACTGCTGGGCTAGGGCGTCCGCATGGAGTCCACTCCCGTTCAGACCGTCCGAAAGCTCCTTCCACTGCAACAGCTCCAGCAGAGCGGTCCCCAGCTCGAGACTGCCCGCAAGAAGCCTCTGCGCAGGGGGGGCAGTTTCTGCACCTTGCTTCCCCCCCCCGGCCCGCTTCTTCTTCTTCGCCGGCGTGGCGGCGACCGCAGCGCCGTTAGGGTCCTCCATCAGGAGCGCCAGGAGGCGACACGTGGCAGCCGCCGATAGGTCGACGCTTTCCAGCGAGCGGCGGACCGAGGTGCGCAGCGCCTCCGTGCTGGCCGCTGACATCAGCGCAAGGAGGACAGCTGTCAGCCAGTCCTGCAACGGGGCGTTCAGAGCTCCGAAGAACGCCCGGTCGACTCGCTCGGCTGCCGCGATCGCAACCGCATCTGAGAACGTCCGCAACTTTTCGGATCCTGCCAAGCCAGTTTGAAGGGCAAGAACCAACGGTTCCAGGGACGGTTGGTTTTCCCCCTCCTGCCCCAGGCGGCCCGCCAGCTCCGGTGTGAATAAGCTAATGAGCTCCACCAGGAGAGCCGTGTCATCCGACTCCCCCCCTGAGACACCCGTATTTACACCACCTCCTAGAAGCGAGAACATCAGCGGCTGAAGTTGCCCAACGACTTGCGCCTGCTCGTCGGCCCGGCTGCTCACGAAGGCCGGCCGCAGGGCCCCCAGGAGGACCGCCCGCTGGTGGCTGGTGTCAAGCGTCCCTACCAGGGCGCCAGCCAGGAACTTTGACACCGCCCACTTCCACCCCACCCCGAAGATGCTTCGCAGCGCGCTGAGCTCGCCCGCGACCGAAACGCCGTCGTCCGGATCCCGAAACCCGAGCAACTCCGACAAGAACGGCTTTAGGTGACCCCCGTCGCTTCTGAAGTGCTGCCGCTCGCTCCAGGCCGCCTCCAGGACCTTCCTCACCGCGCTGACGTCAGCGACGTCGGAGTCGTCCTCCATGACGTCATCGCCGTCCGCACCCAGTCCCGCGGTCCGGCTCCAGAGCGCACGGACGGCCCGGAGCGCCGCTCTCCGGACGCCCTTCCCAGGGCTCGCCAGGGCGACCAGCAGCTTCGGCGCGAGTGTGAATACGTTCTCGGGACTGAGCTCTCCGTTTTGGACGACGTTTGTGAGCAGCTCTAAGCTCTGCTCCTGGACCGCTGCCCCCGAACCCACCCCTGTGCCAAGCACTATCTTGGGCAAAAACCGCTCCCCTAACCACTGGGTTTGCTCGGTTAACCCCGCCCCCGCCGCTCGCTCCAAGATGCGTTTCAGCGCTGGCATGACCTCCTTTTCGAGAAGCTTCGGCCCTGACGCCAGCAACGTAAAAAGCAGGCCCAGCCTTTCATCCTCTACCAAACCCACGGCCCGCTCATAAGCGCCCAGGAGTACGGTTAGCGACGCCCGCTCTGGGCTAACCCTAACCGCCTTGAACCACGCCGCGCCATTCTCGCCTTTTCGGACCCAGTCTGCGGCTCCTTCTGGAAGCGGGTCTTCCTCCGGGTTACCTAAAGCTGCCGCCCTAACCCACTCCGACTCCAGCACCGGCAGCACTGCCTTCAGTATACCCTCAGCCTTGACCAGAACTTTAACCCCTCTGAGCGTCGCCAAGACCCGGAGCAGAATCATCAGGACGAGGGGCCGAGAGCGGGGCGCTGAGGTCAGCGCTGACCTCAGCAAAGAGATCCCCTCACTGGGGTTTGTTGACAAACCCTCTGCAAGCACTGACAAAAGCGCGTCGTTCAGCTCGGCGTCCCCTGCAGCTTTGGTCTGCTTATCTCCCCCCTCCTCGTCAAATTTCTTCGTCAGCTCCGCTAACCCCGCAGGAAACCCAGCAATCTTAGCTGCCTGGGCAATGGCCTCCCGATTAACCTTCCTGGTTTTGGGCTTGACCAGCATGTGACCCAAAAACAGCGTCCCCACTAGCTCGGCCATCTCAGGGTGGGCGCCCAGGAAATCGCCTGCCAGGACCCTCAAAGCATTCCTTGCTACAGCTGTCGCGGCCTTACTATCCCCAGGAACTTCTAGGCTTCCTTCCAAGGCAGCGACTGAAGCTGTGAGTGCGCCTGACAGGGCCTCGAACAGGGGTTCCCGTGCGGTTAGCGTAACTAGCGAGGGGAGGTTCAGGGCCGTTTTGACGACTTCGGGATCGTCGTCTCGCAGGCGGCGGAGAACGGCGGCACCCAAGAACTGCTGCAGCTGCTGGTTGCCTGCAGTAAAGATACCAGAAGAATGGGTGATTTTTCCACAAGGACATGCTTATGTGCGATTTTGACTCGGGATTGAGTGGAAAATAGCGCATGTGGGCAATCAATGGAAGGAACTTGCAAGTGCCTCTGGCGCATAACAGTAAGGCAACATCAGGGATGACTCTTTTAACAATCCCCACGAAGGGCCCTTCTAAGGTCCCCCGTTACCGATAATATTTGACACATGTTCAACCAAGCAAGTAGGGCCAAGAAAAGCAACAGCTTTCGATGCACGTTGATGAACAACCAAAACTCATCAGCCCAAAAAGCGGGCCATGCAATTGCATTCCAACTTGCCCCGCTTTGTCGACGAGACATGTTTTCCAAGAAAGCCAACTTTCAGAAGTATATGTTGCCTTAAGACTGACCATTCTGATTGCCAGACTTACCTTCGCCTTTGGACTTCTTTGCCAATGCCCCCAGCCTCTGTAGTGCCAGTCTCCTGACCTCGGCTTGCGGGTGATCCACCGACAGGTACAAGCTCGCCCCCGACTCCGCCAGAGGCGCATGGAGCCCCCCACCGAACGTCCCTTGCATGAAGTCGAAAAGTGCGTTCGCGCCCCCCTTGCCTTCATCCGACTCGTCTTCATCCGCACCTAGATCCCCCCGCTCGGCAGCCTCTTTCATGAGTGCGTTCACACTCGCGTCTAGTTCGACTGAGTAGCGCTTGTCTAGAACTCTCAGCACCCGTCGAGCTACTGCCGCGCCGTCCGACGCCCCTGAGGTGTCCGATCCGGCTACCCCGTCCGAATTTGCCGGACCGCCAAGCCCTGCCAGTGCCAGAAGGTTCCTCGTAAGCCCCTCGACCTCCCCCCCCACTGAAACCTTCTCCACAATCTCCACCAAAAGCGCCTCGTAGGTCTCATTTCCCGGAGCGCCCGAAACGAGCGCTCTCAGGAACGGCCTCAGGAACGGTGCCGCGTCAAAGCGCTGCGACAGCTCTCCAAGCGCGTCTGCGAGCCCGGGAAACTTGACGAGGGCTTTGAGGGCTTTCGGGGGAATGGCTGCGGGGCGCTGGGTTTGGAAAATCTGGATGATAACCATCAACGATTCGGATTGGAGGGAAGGGGGAGGGCTGCCGGCCAGGGACCGGAGGAGGGAGGAAAGCAGGCTCTTGGAGAGAGTGGCGCGGTTGGACAGCTGGGCAGCAATCATGAGGACACCCGCCTGTAAAGAAGGGCTTGATTGGTTGCATTGACCCTCATAGGAACTTTGATTAGAGACACAAGAACTCAGTACTTTGGAGTAATCCCGCAAGGTGCAGAGCACCACCACTATGTTTTCAAAAGAACATTGAGGCAGGAGAAACCGATAGATCACCCCTCTCAGAATGTGACAGTGGGTATCTACGCTGCCACCAATTGCAGAGAAAGCATAACCACTCTCCTCAGAGCTTTCAGAAACTAGATCCACAAAGAAGCCCAATGCTGCGGACAACTTAGCCCGATACTGACTACCTCGTGTTAAGCTTCCAGCTTCCACAGTCAAGACTTCTGCGCAGAGTGTGATTAGTGGTGGATCAGGAAGTGACGCTACAAGGTTTTCCAAAACCCCGCACCTGATACTCCACCGCTGCGCCCTTCTTGAACCCGTCCAGCACGTACGGCAGAATCCTCTTCACAAGCTCGTCCGTAAACGACGCCACCGCCGCGAGCACCTCCATCACGATCACCGCCGAGAACGACAGCAGCGGCTTGGACGCATTTCGGGCGTCAGAAACTAGGCGTGCGGCATCTAGAACCGCGTCCAAAACCGCCAAGTTGCGGGAGCAGTGCAGGACAAGAGAGTCCCTGGGGAGCGGCGCGCCGTTCTGCTGGACGCGGCCAACCAGGAAGCGCCACCTGGCGGCGCGGGAGAGGTCGAGAAGCTGGACGAGGCGCACGAAGAGCTGCGTCTCGTGGTAGGGGAGGGCGGACAGCAGGACGGCCTCCACATTGTACTGCTGGATCTGCAGGGGGGGTTTACGAAGAGGTTGAATGAGGTCACAGGTTTACGGAGGCTCAGAAAAATTTGGAACAAGTCTTCCTTGCACGTTCAAGGGGTTCCCCACAATTCAAAATGGAGGGGCAACATTTTGGCTGCCGCGAGCATGGGGGGCAAGTCGAGTCTGTAACGACTTCAAACAATCGCAACACCACCATGATTGAAATGGTGGTACTGGCTTCAATTGAAGCTGAAAGTCTGTAGAAGTGGTGGGGTTCGATAATGTTCCGAGGAATTGCAGACGAATTGCAAGCTCCATAATATGGCGCCTTAATGCGCAAGCTGCCGCTGAGTGGTGGTGAATGGTAATGGTCAAACCCTAATGGTAACGCTTCTGCTCCCTGGTTGGAAACCGAAGGCGCATCATTGCGCAGCCGCCTGAAAAAAGTGCGAGTCTGCTCTCCCGCATGCTGCAAAACGTCTCAACAAAGGCAACCAGAATCAATGGCGTAATGCTTCTATTTCCTTTTAAGGCTTCTTTAAAAGCCAGTGAAGCAATGGTGGTAATAAGTAGAAACTTTGCATATACAGTGACTCTCCACCAAGCTCAAGCACTGCAAAGTACCCGTGATCTTGGCTTCCATTTTGAATTCTGTGAGAGCAACTTTTGATACTCTTTCTCAATCTTTCTGAAAGATTCACATAACAAAAGCGGAGGGAATCGACGTACCATGTAACGCCGTATCAGGAACTCCAGCGCCTGATGGGCGGGTGGTAAGAGGAGATAGTTGGAAAGGAGCCTCAGGAAAGCTGTGACGGAAGCGTCCAGCTTCTCGTTGGCCTCCTTTGTCTGCATTTCACGGTCAAAGTCGGCGCCCACTTGGCTGAAAAGTGTCTCGGCGAAGGGCTCGAAGCGGGCGTCCATGTTGCACAGCTCATCGAAACCTGCACATAAAGCTCACACCAGTCAATATCTACAACTTCTGTTTATGTTTTGCACACAATGGAAACAAAGCGCGAAAGCGTATTCACTTTCCTAGAGTGTTCTTTTCCTGCCTTGCAATGCAGGCAATACCTTGCGATGTGCACCTCCTGACAGCAGACCAATTGATAGACTGGGCAATGAGAAGGATGTAACGATGGAGCCGTAAAGTGCTGCCCACCTTGCTTCCCAATGCGATGGATTGTCTGGAGGTCGATGTTTGCCGCCTCCTGGGGGTCAAACAGCAGGGATGGCTTGCCCCTCGGCTGGGGCCGTATTGACGTACCCGTATGAGACAGGGCAATTGCCTGCAGCTGCGAAGCTAGCGCAGAGGCAGCCATGGCGCCGCGCCTGGTCAAGAAGGCGCTGGGCAAGCGCTCAATTGGACTTCCTTCCTCCAAGACTCAGGAGTGTTTTCAACGGGCGTGTGCGAAGAGAGCTTGATCGCTGCTGATGTCAACCATTCCTGAGATTGAGTACCCATATTCGCGCGTTCTGAGATAAACGTGCGGGGTATCAGCAAGTCATAAGCGAACAGTAATCCAAACTTTTATTTGTTGGCATGCAAGGTTTGCAGAGGAACCAGTATTCCATGATTATGCACTCAGATGCTCAAATTGGGTCTTCACAGGTAGCATAACTGTGCTGGCTGGGCTCTGGGTTTCACATCTAATATACGACTTCAATCTTCCTTCGGGGATGCATGACATCACTGTCATCAATGTGGACGATCCGTTGGCTGGGCTGAACAACAGCTTTTCTGAAGTTTTCAACTTTTCCCCTGCCCGGGGCCCTGGCATTGAGAAATTCCAAATTCGTTTCGATCTCTCTGATTCTGAAGAATTTATCCCAATGCCACAAGGAGGAACGCAGCCATGACGACCACCTCGCACATGATCCCCTACTTTTTGGGCCTGAAAGGGCCCACCGGTTTCAGCTCGCGGTCCACCGCAGAGGAGACGTCCGCTGGAGTGGACCTCACTGGACGGGTGGCAATTGTGACGGGTGGGTTCAATCGGCGCAGATAGTGGGGTGCGGGTGTGGGGGATCAGTAAAGGCGGCGAGCAATTGCATGGGCCATTGGTGTGCAGCTATGATACATTTCTGCTTGTGTCATCGGTTACCTGTCTAACATTTGAATTTTCTTAAGGGGGGGTTACTAAGCCCGATTGTTGGTTGTGGTAGGAGTTTGAAGGGAAGGCTCAGCTAATGCATTGATCATGTAGGAATTGGTAGCTTAGACTGCTGGTCAGTCTCTTGATCTACATCCTCTTGCCCCCTCCTTGCACCCCTCTCGTGCTCAACTAACCATCTCAAAAGTTTTTCTTGGGTTAACATTCTCCTTATTGCCCCAAAAGAATGCGCCTCCAAAGTCTGTCTCAAGTTGCATCTCCCTCGACTTCCTTCAAAACCGACTTTGGCCAATTTGCGCAATGAAGCAACATGGAATCAAGAAGTTTGAAGGTGGCAGCTTTGTTAGTCAGTTGAAGACCTTTCGAAGAAGCAATGCGGATCTTTGTTGGACTGAAGTCCTTGTTTCAACCGCATTGTATCTTACACTTAAAGGTGTAGAAACCGAATCGGCCCAAAAGAAACTCTCAAACTGATTGAGTCTCTGAATGCATTGCTCGACTTATAATTCATCTGTTGCCACCCATGAGGGCCCAACCTTCTCGGTGAATTCATTGAACTGCACCACACGCCCCAAGCAGGAGTTTCAATTCTAGAGGCGTACAAAACAAATCAGCCACCAACAAAAGTACCTTAGGTGGGCCGCTGGTACTGATGAAACCTGGTACTGTTGAAAGCCCGATATTTTTTTCTAGTTCTTTCCTCTTCATGACTAACTCCTTGACTTGACAATCTTACTAGGCCCCGAATATATCTGGGCCTTGACATGAATGCCTGTCAAAGAGAAAAGATTCCTCAAATGGGAGGTTTTTAGCACCAGCTACTCTCCCAACACAAGCTACCAATACCTTTCCACAATCAGTGCAGCACATAAACCAGTATTCTTTTCTGGAGACGTTCTAAAAACGCTATGAGAGAAAATGAGGATTCAGATGAAGTATAACATGTCCTCCTCTCACAGGTGCCTCCAGCGGCCTTGGGATTGAGACCGCCCGTGTGCTCGCACTGCGGGGGGCGGAGGTGGTCATTGGCGTGCGGAGAGTGAATGCGGGGGAGGAGACAAAGGAAGTCATTCTGAAGAGCATTCCAAATGCAAAAGTGGGTGTGCTGTCTCCACCCCTGTCATTCCTCTTCTGAGAATTTCTGAGAACTTCTGAGAACTTCCTCTGAGAGTTGTCTTGAGAACTCTTCCTCCAAGCGGAGCTTGTGGAGTCGTCAAGTGAATTTTGAATCAGATTGTTGCTTGTCGCTCCAACTCGTTTTTCGGCTGGTAAGATTCCGAGGTCATCTGGCTGGCAAAGAACTTATGAGACTCCTGGGCAGACCTTATGGTCCTTTCTGCACAGTATTTCTCCTCCAACTTGGACAGATCAGATCTCAGGGACATTTACTAAAGTTGTTTTGTGCGGTTTGCTGGACTTAATTGACTTACGACATCGCATTTCTTGCTCTGCAGATCCACGTCCTGGAGCTGGACCTGGGCTCGCTCGCCTCGGTCCGCGAGTTCGTCAAGAACTTCAAGGAGCTTAAGCTGCCGCTTAACATCCTCATGTGAGCCCACGATCCAACGGTTCTTATCAAATCTGTTGCCTTCGAATCCAATGATAACGCTTGACAGCGTTAGCTTCGTGGTTTGTTTAATCATTGCCAGTCTAGAAGGCGGATTTCTAAAGGTCTGCGATTCAGAAGTTCACTGCTGTAGGATGCGTTCTCAGTAGCCACACGTGGGTCCGCCGAGATAGTGGTCAATAAGCCTGATCGACCCTCGGTTGTCCAATCGGTTGCAGGATCACGACTTTTTTCGAGCAGACTTCCCTCTTGCTCTCTTTGATTAGTCACCATCTATGGCACCCCTATCGAAACCTGTCTTTCAAGCTAAGCTTCCTTCAGACTAGTTGCGATTTCCTATTCTTCTTCTGCTTCCTATGAAACTGAAAATGGTGTGATAAATCCTTCTACCTTGATTCGTTGAATCCTGAAACCTAACAAAGCTCTGAGTCCGTCTTTTGTCCCTGCGCTTGCAGCAATAATGCGGGTGTGATGGCGTGCCCCTTTGGCAGGACCAAGGACGGCCACGAGCTGCAGTTTGGGACTAACCACCTGGGTAAGCGGAAACTAGATCCAGTTAACCTTCACATTGACGCCCCTGATCTCTTGCAATCGACCTGATCATTGGGATTGACGCGTCAGTCACAGATCACAGCTGAACGGATCATTTTCTGCACCCGCACCTGTGCTTCAACGAAAGCTTTACAACCAGAGCTGTATTCCGGTGTGGTGCTTGCTCGACCACTTCTGTAAGAGCGTACCTGGATTTGCAGCTCAACAAATGCTTGGGTTGCCCTACAATGCGTTTCTTCTGTTCCTGTGCTGCGGCCCTGTCAGCCCCCTTCTGTGCACAGAGCCCACTTACATCAGCAACTCGCCCTCACAAGGATCAGTTCCATACACAATCAAATATGCCATCCAACTCCCACTGGGACTTGCCACACGTGCGGCCCGCTTGCATCGGAGCCGCACTTCTTAGATCTTGTATGTCGACCTCACTTACTGTCGTTTTATTAACTGGGACTTGACTAAAAGCTTCTCTGCACGAGTTGCGGCATGGTGTCCCGTAGTTGGTTGAAAGCTCTAGCTTATGAGCTTCCAAACCCTGGCACCTCGAGCAGCCTTTGGATAATCCCCTTTTCTCTTGCTGATCTTCGCCTTCGATCTGACGCCCTGGGCTTGTTCACACTCCTCGCAGCCCGCTTTCTGCTGGACCCCTGCCGTTTCTCAACTTCGATCGGACGCCCCGGGTGCATTCACACTCCTCGTAGCCCACTTTCTGCTGGACTCTTGTTGATTTTCACCTCCCATTTAACGCCTCGAGTTTATTCACACCCCACGCAGCCCACTTCCTGCTCGATTCCGGAATTCTCCACCTTCAATCTGACGCCCGGGGTTTGTTCAGACTCCGCGCAGCCCACTTCTTCCTGGTCTCTCGTTGATCTTCTCTTTCAATCTGACGGCCCGCGCTTATTCACACTCCACGCAGCCCACTTTCTGCTGACGGAGCTGCTGCTGCCGCTGATCAAGCAGACCGCCAAGGACACCGGCATCCAGGGCCGCATCGTCATCCTGGCGTCATCCGGGCACGACCTCACCTATCCGGGGGGTATTCGGTTCGACAAGCTCGACAGCGAGGAGGGGTGAGCGTCGAGCGTGAGCGGCGACTTCTTCAGATTTCGAAATTCTGATTATCGAAAGTGGAGAACGTCCGGCGGCGAGGAGGCGTTTCAGGAACACAGAGCCTCAAAATGCTAAAAGTTCTGAGATTGGGTTTGGCATCACTTCACCACGTTACGCAGTGCCGCTGCGACGAGGGCGCCGAAATGTCCTTCGGAGTACCAAAGGGTCCGAGGTCTGTCAAATCCGTTCATCCCTCCGGGTGTGTACCGTATCAGAAGTCGGGTATTTGCAACTCATGAAAGGAAGGGCTGTCAGGTTCTTACCATTGACAGCAAGGATGGCTGAGATTTGAAGCTTCAAGAATAGTGAATCAAGGGCCTTAGAAGCTTCTGACCCGCTGGCTCCAAAGCTTTGACGTTTTTCAGTTTCAGTTTCAGTTTCAATTTTTCAAATTTTTGAGTCTGGCTTAACATTACCAGATTGTGTGCAGACCAGGTCAAGTGATGAGGCCGCGCTGGAGAGAATCAAACTCAAGAAAAATTTTAGTAAGCCGAGATAATAGTAAGGTAACCGCACTGGGACGGGTAGGGTTAGTTTGGTGGTTAGGGTGGGTATGGGCGCCGAGCGGGTGTATTTTTGGGTTAGGGTTTCTAGTGTTAGTCGGTGCTTACTATTATCTTGGCTGACTAATATCTTTCTTGAGTTTTATCTGAAAGGATACGAGAATCAGATCAACGTTCAGATTGTGCCCATTTACTTTTCTGTGTGTTCGATCGTCTTCTGGCTCATCCGGAGATTACAGCGCACAGCTTTTGACCCTTTTCCGCCCGTGCAGATACGATCCGTATCGTGCGTACGGCCAGTCCAAGCTCGCAAACCTGCTGCACGCAAAGGAGCTGGCGAGGCGCCTCAAGGTGGGGCCGCTGTTATGCTTCGTCTCTTAAACTGTGTTAATCTGGTGATATTCTGGTCCACAAGCCGAAAGTGGTTGCAAGCCCGCGCTCTGAGATAACTTTTCTCCTTCTGTCAAAAGCGACGGATAAGAAGCTCTGATCCGTCATGGGGCGGTTCTGGACCGCGGTCTTCATCTCCCGGCGGAAGTGTGGGAAAGACTTTGCGACCAGGTATGTGATGCTTTTCGAGGTGGCCATTGCTCAGATCTCGACACCAGCGGTTTGATCTTGCTTACTGCCCCCGTGGTCGACAATAAACTCGACGGTGAAACCCTGCTCGGAGGCTTGCTACCTTCGTGCCACATCCTTCTGCATTCCTGAAGCGCCTTGTCCCGCATGTGAGCGCGTTTGGCACGGACGAGGACCGTTTCCCCGCGCGCAGTGACGCCACAGCATTCGCAACCGGCTTTCCTTCTGTCAAAGATAGGTCTTAATGCTGACTTTGCAAGAGCACCCATCGTCAAGACGAAACAGCGTTCGTTCGCAAACCAGATTAGGACCTTGACTTGACAGTGCAGCTTTCCTTAATGTCCTCGGTAGCTGACGTTCACAAAAGTTTTAGACCAAAAACGAACCGCCACCCTTTGGCTACAGGAAGAGAACGCGAACGTGATCGTGAACGCGCTTCACCCGGGGGTCATCCAGACGGGCCTCGCGCGGCACATGCCCAAGATCGCCGTGTTCTTCATCAGTGAGTGTTCTGGACGGACGGACGCTCCGCGAACGCACGCCTTGCGTCCGAACATCGCGCTGCCGCAAGGTCTGACGAAGAGTGTCAGCGCCGGTGCAAATCAAACAAAGCCGTCTGCCAAGTTCGGCGCAGCTTCTCGTCACCAGTTGTTGCGAACGCCGCGACGAGGTCACTAGGTCGTCCGAAGCTGGCGCCGCATGCTGACGTCATGTTCTTTGCAGAGACTTTCGGCGGGCTGGCCCTCAAGAGCATCCCCCAGGTACGGTGTTAATCGCGTTTCGCCTTAATCCCCTACACGAAAGTCAGTCAGGTCAGACGCACGAAACACCTCTGTGCGCGAAGTAATCGTCTCCCCTTTTTCCTGTTGAGCAACAAGCAAGAACCATCCCAACCGTCGACGAACACTTTTTGTGTGCCAATTCATTTCCTTAAATGGGCAATCACCGCGCCAGATAAACGTTGGGAAGTCCAACGTCAAGCGCCGCTAGCAAGCAAAGGCGAGCCCTCTTCTTTGGACTCATCAGTTGCTGCCGTTCACGCCGACCCTTCCTTCTCGATCTCGCATTTCGAAGGCACCGCTGAGTGCTTTTCTCACTTTGTTCCTTTCTTTTCAGGAATGCGATAGGAGAGCTGATTCGCCATTTTTGCTTGTTGCAGGGAGCGGCGACGAGCTTGTTTCTGGCAACGAACCCCAAAGTCACGGTCTCAGGCGAGTACTGGGCCGACAGCAACATCGCCGCGCGGAGCGATCTGGCGCGCGACGACGGACTCGCCAAGCGGCTCTACGAAGTCAGCCTCGATATGACCAAACCCTAGACCCTAACCTTAACCCTTAACCAAAAATGCCAAACCCTGAGCCATAAACCTTGAGCCCTGCTTTCGAGTCCCCAGCCCCACTTGATCCCCACAGCCCTGAAGCTTGACAGTTGACCCTTTTCTTGAACCGTACAACTCAAACCCTGCACTCATAGATCATAGGGGACTTTAAAAGGTTGACCCCCTACACCTCAAACCCCGTTTCCCAAACCTTAGGTTCTAGCTGAGTACTGGGATTTGGAAGCTGACGGCACTCCTTCGGTTTGACGCCCGCTGCTTGCGTGGAGCAATTAATGTGGTCCAACAGATGATAGTTTAGTGCATGCCTGATTGATGGGCAATTTTGTGCGGAGTGTAAAGTATACGCGCTTGGGGAAGAAGCCGTTAGTATATTTGGATAAAAGATAGTTGTGAGGAGGATTGCTTGATCACTAGAGCCTTTTATTGTATAGTGTGTTTGCTGGTTCGCCGTCTTGCGCTACTCAATTGCTGACAGATATGGTGTACTTTTGCTTGTTCAAACTAAACATATCTATTTCTCCTCTTATTTGAGGAGTGTTAGAGCCGTGCTTACAAGAATTGGGACTCCTTCACTGCACAAATTTCTGGTGCACCATCATTTGAATGCTCCGCGCTGTATGATCTTTGGATATACGTCGCAGTTCACGAGGATAGAGTCGGGAGAAGATGTGCAAATGTAAAATTCATCTCTGCTATTTCCTAGGTTGCATATCAGAAGAGGTCATATTTTGACGTTTATCCATTCGTCGATCTGGCACTGACTTTAGTGCATTTCTTAAATGATGCATACCTCGTAAATGTTTTCAATATGACTAGCTTAATTGAAAAGCAATTAATAGTCAATGGATTTGTGCATATATCTTACAAGTACGGTCGCCCAATAAATGTGGATATGAATATGCCATGCATGTCAGATCGAGCTTGGACGAAAGGGCGCATTACAATCAAAAAATAATTCTGGCCAAGACGATGAATAGTAATTCTGTTATGTGATAATTTATTGTTGAATAAAGTAGAAATCCATATATGTTTTGTAATACTCGTAATTGTTTATAACCCATAGTGTCATTCAAAGGCGAAGCTTTGATCTCTTTTGTTTAGTTGTCGTTGGACGAATTGGGATTGGCAAATTTGACTTAACGTTGAACATACATTCAGATTGGATTGATGGATGTTTGACAATGCTCCGCCACTTCTCCAAAAAGCGTCACTTAGGAAAGATTGTTCACAATCAGAAACGGCTGTTTCCTATCTATATACTACACAACAACACACTCATTCTGATTTTATTCTCAAAATCATTTGTACAGCAGTTTTACAGAGCAAGTCTTTCACAAAATTGTTTAAGGATACACCTCAGGAGGACACAATTTAGAACCTGAAGAGGGGGCTGCCCGTAATACCTTCAACAGTAAGCACGACAATAATGCCAATCCTGCACAGAAAAATCAGTGTCTTATAACAAGATTCAGAAGACTTAACGATTTTCAGCAGCACGAGACAGCAAACGATGTCCACTCAATGGTGTACGGTAAAGGCGTCGAGTCGTACTCAAATGAACCAGATAAATTCAACACGGAAACTGGGTAAACAGCTCCGTACTTGTGCGGGTTGGAACAACTGAAAGGGCAGACAAGATGCAACCAACGACATACATAGACATTCGTGACATGCCAATTCTGTCGACAGCGGTCTGGCAAACAACCGGAGGAATACTCACATCGCAGCTCTGCCGTTCAACCTCTCGGCGTATTGAGTGAAGGGACCAACGGCACGTGCAGGTCTGCAATGAAAAAATCAGGGCGATGAATTACAAACAGTCTCGTAAGCTATGATTTTCGCACAGGTGACAGACAAAGCAGCTGCTGAAACCCAAAGCCGAGATTTGATGGTGAGCGATGAGCAAAATCTGAGACGCTTCGTCACAAGACTTGAGATTTGAAGCTTTCGAAAACAAGCGACGATGAACCGATGGAGGGATCGTATCAATAAGCACCAAGATTCACAGCCCGCGTCGAAGCAGGATACGTAAAACGGTAAAAGCTGCTGAAGTAGGTTTGAAAAAGATTTTCACCTGTCCAAGCCGTTGTCGGGCATGTCCCTGACGCGGGGCGCGAACGAGCTCACGAAAACGGTGACGATCGTGAGACCCAAAAGCAGCAGAGAGGGCGGGCCGTCGCGAGCAATCAGCTGGTTCCACACGCTCCTGCCGGTGACAAGCTCGGCGATCACCTGTGAGCGCATACGAAGATTGTCAATCAGCAATTCAATAAGTGGAAGTCGACTAACTTTGATTTAGCACGAAATGATTTCGACTCTTAAACAGGCACAGGGCCTCGGGCGGAGTGATTCCGTCGAAAGTTATTCCGTGGCGCTGAAAACAGACAATCGAGGAACCGCCTGACGCACTTTTGCTGTCGAATCTCTCCTGTCACGTTGCCTTTTCCTGTGACTGACAGATCTCCGCTTTTGTCGGAACTGAATCCAGTTAATAACTACCTCTGTGAAAAGCTTTCCATTCCCATGACTGCAGGAAGTTGACTCCACACTCAAACCGAGAGTACAACAGTTTCTCTGTGAATGACATCTTTCACAAACATGACGAGGCAAGGTGAAGTCTCCGCGTTTTCAAATGGGCGGAGTCACAAGACTTTCTTACCGCTGAGGTAAAGCCAACCATGGCCGCCCGCCCATTGAGCGTCTCCTGCATGAAGCCGCCCTTGAAAACGGATGTGCCATCGCCAAAATTTCCGGGGCCCTTCACCAGGGGCTCTTCCTTGAAGCTGGGGTCAGACGTGTCGGCCTCCCGGGTCAAGTCGGGGCGGGGCAGGTTGTCGTCCTTTTGCACCGCGATCTGGCCCTCAGTGTTGCCCTCGGGCTTCAGAGGTGTCTCCTGCGCGGACATGAGGAGGAGGGACAGTCAGTGCAAGGCAGACTAGAACGCGCCGTAATGAGACTTCTAATCTTCCCGAAGACGTTAACGCAACGAAGTAAGACTTCTCTATATATGCAAAAGATCATGTGCGAGCACTAATGCGGAGTTCGACGTAGTGTGAAATCAGCTTTGTGAAGACACTAGAATCCCCCGCGAAAGCAAAATATTTAGGAGATTGGTTCAAAAAGGGAACCAGGAACAGCCAGGAAAGTAGCTTGCAGTTGACTCTTAATCGTATCGGCTTGTAAGTTCCTCTCTACAGGGATGAATCTGATCTCATGCAGGAGTTTTACAAGAAAACAGGAGGGATCATTCGGCTGAAGGAAATTCGGACTTTCAGTCGTGCCCAATGTAACATGTGGGAAGGGCGTTTCCCAAGACAACAAATGCAGACGTTTTCGAGGATGTGGTGTGCTCAGATCTAGATTGAAGATCGGCCAACAACTGTGGAGCTTAAGCCAGATCCATGCACCGCTTTCAATGCACAAGTTGCGGCCCATCGCAGCATGACCCTCGAGATCCCTTATGACCAGTTTAATACTTCCGTTTGCATGGGAACCCTGCGACAGTGCATGCTCTGCAGCCAACAATTGGCCCGACCGACCTTTTTTCAAAGCTGACCACGTGCAATTTGGAACGTTCCAGCCGACGCGTTTGGCATGTGAGTGCTTATACCACAACCCCATCAAGCTGTGCTCGGGCATATGCTGGCCAGTGGGAGCCCTGTAAGCTGAACACAGGCTGGACATAGGCCTTTCTCTGTTATGCTGCCAGGACCGCTTGCCGCCTTCCTGTGCTTATATTGCCTTGGTCACCCCTAAATGGGCAGTAGACATGCAGCCCGTGAAGAGATAAGCATACACAAAACTCTCGAAAACAACGGATTCTCAGACTACTAAATGCGATCTCCCAGACCACTTACCAGCTTGCTCCTGACAACATGCTGGGCCCTGCCTGACCGGCTTGCCAGAGGGATGGATTTCGGACCTGCGCTGAACTGCCCAAAGAAGGAGCTCCGCAGAGGCGCTTGCTCTGCGGAACAGCGACTGGAAACAGACGCCAGGCGCAAGGAGCTGACGCGCTGCGCAGCCAGAGTGGAGGACGCCATTGTTTGAGGGAATTATCAGCGTGAGACTAACAGCGGGGGCTTAAAAAGTGGATCGCGATTAGTGTTGGATTCTGTAATCAGGATTGCAGAAAGGCGATCCTTTACAATGCAGCCGCAAAGTTTTGAATGTGGGTGCGAAATCTGTGGTTAGCTAGAGTTGGAAAAAACCTGGTTAAGTAGCTGACCTAGATTCAAGACCTGTTTGTTACTCTAATCTGACACAAACCCATGTTTCAAACCTTGAAAAGGCGCCGTATTGGAGGCAATAACACTGCATGCAGCAAGCGCGCACCCTACTAGTAGATGGCAGTCTGGCATGGCCCTGCCAGTACTCCATAGCGGCCGGGACAGTAAGAAAGTACCTGCGATTCTTTGCATGTAGTTGAAGCAGGCCTCCAAATGTACGGAGCGAGAGTCGATGGCGAGGCCGCGTGCATGAAGGCCAGCTATCGGCTGCGAGTTCAGGACGTACCGGGGCAGATTTGCCAGCAACCTGGCCCCGGTGTGCTCCCGGCTGAATAAGAAGATGGAACGTCGACCACGTGCTCCACGTGATACGACATGCGGCAGTCTCCGATACGTCCACATTAGCTGAGAGGAGCAACCGAGAGACTCAGGAGTCAGAGCGCACTCTAAGGACGGAATTCCCGGCGACCGGGCCATACTTCAGCTAGAGAAAAGAAAGGCGGAATGCAATAAGATAGTGGACAAGGATAGCCTTCTTTTGAATACGCCCTAGACAAATACCGTAGGCCATAGGCTTTTCAGATACACAACTTTTTCAAGCCATGATATAAGTGAAAGATACGATCTCGAGAAGAAATACTTCGTCCTCATGACGTTCATCACTTTGAAGGAGGCAAACCCTCATGCAACCCGGCCGGGTCCTCAGAGTAGCATGCAAACGAAGCGCGCAGCTAGGTGGATTTTTCTGCAGTCGTCGTGCATGCAGTCTTAGCTCGAACACGTACGGGCAACGACGTGTTGCTTTTACTGAAAGCAACGGCCTGCTATACTTGGATCTCCGTACTGATTATTTGCATAGCATGACGGACAGTGATTGATTCGGATCTATGCAACAGCTAAAATTTAATGGACTATATATAGCTCTAGCCTTTGACGGCCGGACGAAGATTCCATGATTGTCATGGCTTCTTCATAATTCTTGGACGGTGAGCTTTGCAATCGTCCACCAGGGCCTGCCGTATGAGATTCGTATGCCTTAAAACCGGATGGATCTTGCGGTTCCATATCGTGCACTTCCAACATATATTCGGCAGAAATGGGTCGCACCAACTTGAAGTAGTATGCTATTCGGACGACTCTCATTGAACGTCTTTGGATTGACGAAGCTTATATAAATGCACAGCCTTCTTACTCAAGCGGAGCTATAGATCGATGGCCTGAGCGTGTTGTATTCACGTTGAATTGGAGAGATACACCTATGAATGCAGATCAGATCGCGAAAAAGAAGGAGAAGAAGAAGAAGAAACAACCAAACGATCAAGGATGTATACCCGGCTGCTCAGTTTGATGTACTGATCAACAATCTGCTCAAAAGATCACAACCGGTACACAAGGTTACGTTGACAAAGCTTCTGCTGCTACCTCACGTCCACAACAACCAAGCTCTAACTTATATAGGTAAAAGCCAATCGTGTCACACTAATATAACTTGAGCTCTCAAAACTCTGTTCTCGGTTCTGCTTACGAGGTCAAAACCTTGTGTCTTATATCATAGGTACTATGATGTGGTATTCTACATAATATGTACTAACGTATTGTATTATATAGGTAATGAAAAACTCCAATCAACAGTATGATTAAAATGCGTCAATGGAAGCCAGTCGGCTGGTGCACACGTGCGCCGTCTCCTCCCAAGAGTGGACTCCTTATGTATATATACTCCTACTCACCAAACACACTAACCTTATTCTTAGTCTGCTCAAAACAAAAAACTGCCAGAATTTGTCAGATGCAGCAGCAGGTTGGTAGAAAGGTTGAATTAAAAGCGCAGACACGCCGGGGTGCCGACCGTCAAACGCTGCCGGGTGCCTTGATGGGCCAGTACTTGCCAAAGAACGTGATGAACGCCTGCGGCAGAGAAATCCGCATCAAAATTGGACTGAACGAACCGACGAGCAGAAACCGCCTGCTAAGTGCATGGGAAGTGCGGCTGTGACTGGGACTTTCACTGAATGGCAGAGATCCCTGATTCTTTACCTCACTCGAGCGAAAGGCGAGTGTTGAAAGAATCTCAGCACAACGGAATGCTTTCTGAATTAGTGTCGCCGCCAAAAAGCAGTCATCAGTAAGCACTGATCTAGTCGGCAGAGGGATTCCAAGTCGAGTTGCTTATCGATCTCATTTTGATGTAAGTGAACAGCAGCAGAGTTCCAAGAATGTTCACTAGTGAAGGCTCCTCAGAACCTGGCAGCTGACCACGTGAAAGGGGGACGAGGCTTCAAAACAGGCGGTCCTCGCAAAAGAAGAGTGACAAGAGCAGGAATCTGTTAGGCCTGAACAAGCCGAGCCACAGTAACTCCCAATGCACTTCCGGCAGATGTTGCCACCTTACCGAGGGTTGGCTTGACCCGAGTTCTCATACGAACCCGGTTGGACGTTGCAATATGACGCAATCGACTTCGCCAGTCACGTTTAAAGAATGGCCAAGAGAAAGGCTACGACAAGAAAAGAAGAGAAGCGCCCTCACCTCCACCAGGTTCCCCCCCATGAACACCACGAAGTAGTAGAACATGAAGTAGTACAGCCCGTCCTTGGGCCCGCTCAGCACCTGCTGCGCGCCGCCGTTGGCGAAGAAGATTGCGTCCAGGATAAGCAGCGGCACGATCTTGAGCTTGTGCACGTTGTGCAGCTGGCGCGTGAAGTAGTGCGTCGCCTGCTCCCAGACCGCCTCGGGCAGCGTCAGCTTGGCGAGCAGCACGAACTTCCAGCGGGGGTCGTTCCAGTAGTACAGCGTCGGCAGCAGCAGGATGATCGTGTTGATTGTGTGCCCGATGGTCCTGTGC
Organism: Klebsormidium nitens; assembly: GCA_000708835.1. Lineage (NCBI taxonomy): Eukaryota > Viridiplantae > Streptophyta > Klebsormidiophyceae > Klebsormidiales > Klebsormidiaceae > Klebsormidium > Klebsormidium nitens. Next base: position 32,717 of record DF237541.1, read on the forward strand.
GGAGGGAGGTCGACGTCAGGGACGAGGTTTCCGCAAACTTGTGATGGAAATCGTCAAACGATGCTCTGGTTCTATGAGCATTGCACACCTTTGCAGCGCTGCTGCGCCAGACAGGGGTAAAAATTGGGCGAATTTGATCGACATTGGATCTGGCGGTCTTACAGAAGGGCTCAAGGGGTTTTTTTGTGGGGTGACGGCTCGATTCAGTGGTTCTACTTGCGAGCCCGGGAGAGGCAACATGCAGAATTGTCTTTCTGGGGCTTCTTTGCCTTGATCCCTTGAATCTTTCAATCATCCTCAGCGTCTGCTCGGACATTGAACCGCATTGAACTTGCTTGGTTCGGACAATCGAGCAAGCATGCAAGTTTCCTTCCGCTAAGTTCAACCTGCTTGTCTCTCTTGTGAGCAGAGCCTCCTGTAACACGGTGCGCCCAGTGTCCTGCCTTTGTTAACATGAAGCAATGCGCCGCTGCGTATGCTACTACCCTATTTGAAAAGTTCGGAACACTCAGATGGAATCCCATGGCCTAAGAAACTTCTCATTGAGCCATGGCAATCATAGTTGTCTTAACGGGTATGCAGGAATAGCAAAGGCCTCGCCTTTGGCATTGCGAGCTTTGGGAAGTACTCAGAGGGCCCTGACTTGGAGTGAAAACGTCCAAGGAGCGGTATCCGTACTTCGTATGGTAGAATTTGTGATCGACCCAAGCGCAATGGGTTCCTTCCAGGAGCACCACTTGCAAGCAAGCTTCCCCAGTGACTTGAAGATTCTCAAGACAATCGTCCCTCGCACCAAGTTTTTGTTATAGCTTGGCAAGAAGGACTTCTGAATCTGAACGTGCTCATGAACAAAAGAATGTTATAGCTTGGCAAGAAGGACTTCTGAATCTGAACTTGCTCATGAACAAACGAATACAGGCATATGTGTGCAAACCTTACAATTGACTGACAGGGCAAAACCCTATGCTGCAAAGCCTCCCAGGATTGTCCTTTTACCGATGTATCATTGATGATCCTGATTTGAGGCCCAAATGCAGCACAAGGAACTTTTTGTTACCTTGTGATCTGCATGTTTGGAGTTTTGGAGTTGAAGCCCAAGGCTGACTGCCCTGGCTAGTGGATGAGAGCAAAGCACAGAATCTTGCCTGTGGAAGTCGATGCTGGTGAAGGTTACGTCGTACATTGGGGAGGTGTTGGCAAAGTTGGGGCCAGGAGCCGTGGGAAGGCCAAACGTGTGCTGCACCAGCGTCTTATCATTCTGGTCCTGCAACAACAGAAGAAATAAGTGTGGCTTGACACGTGCATTGAGCAATGTGAGTCCAACTATCTGGGTCCCACTTTCTGAAAACCCCAACCGTGGCGATGATCTGAGGTTGCTTCGTGTTGTTTTACCAAGCAACCAGGCAATGTGGGACACATCACACTTAAATGTTGAAGGTGACCGATTAGTGCATATGCTATTGCAGTGTAACACACTATGTGTGGACAAATTCCACATAAATCAAGTCAAGTGAAGTCAAGATCCTTACAACTTCTATCAGAAGTTACTCAGCGCACTTTGTTGGTATGCAAGGAAAGAAGTAATGTCCTTACACTAGTCACTGAAGCTCCCACGCTAGTACTGGCCTGAGCCTTTGTCCTTTGCATTGGTCCAGTTGACGCCATTCTCCTGTCTACTCCGTTGCCAACCTTCTGCAGAAAAGAGAAGGGCATTGAGGGTCGTACGGAATCACAGTGGATCAGGCGACACAAAGAGGCCCCAAGGAAGCCTTCTCAAAGCAGCAATTGTTGATCTTCCAGGGAAAGTAGGAGTCTTGGTCACAAGTAGCTTAAGCTATGATATTATGGGTCATGTGAATGAGAGCTGAAAGGGCAGAGTTTCAATGCTGCATGTCAAGAGAAGACTGGCCTTTTTATGCATTCCAACATCAACTGAAGTAACTCCTTAAATCAGAATGTTCATGGGACCCCAATATTGGAAGAGTAAATTCCTATGTCAGAGTGCCAAGAGGCGCGGTAATCAAGCGCACAAGCACTTAGGAAAATCCTTACTCGAACAATCTTTTCTTTCCGTCGGTCAAGAAGTGGATACAAAAGACGCAGCAAATGCCCAGGCCCAAATTCTCTGGTGACTGCAATTTCCTTTTGCTTCAAGTATCTTCAGCGACAATTGTCCCTTGCTTCACAAATGCTACATAAAAAAAGGCGGGTTTTTGCGAAGCATCATTTTAAAAAATATATGTGCAAGCTTCTCTAAAGTTGCTCCTTAGTAGTACAGAGGGAGGTCACATTTCCAACATTATTGCCCTATAAGAGCAGTGCACTTGGACACCAGCTCAGCAGCTCAGCAGCTCCTTTTCTTGCGAGTTCTTACTAGAGCTAACACACAATCAAAAAAGAAAAGCCCTTGGTTTGCCTCATGGTCTCCAATTGAGGGAAGGGAGTTCGTTACAGCAAGGTAGATTGGGGGGCCTAGCACAGGCTGCGCCGATCGAACAAAGAGCTGTTGCCAAGAGGTGCAGAGCAAGGCGAAATGATGCTCAACTAGGGATTTGTTGCTCCATATGAAAAGTGCTGGCATTGGCGAGATTGCTTACATTGGAGCGCTGACTTACTTGACTGGTGAAAATGCTGGGTTGGCTGAGGCTGTGCCTTTGGCCGGCAAGATGGGTTCCTTGGAAGGTTGAGGAGTGCAACCACGCGTGACACCGGAGAACCCTCTGTTCACAGGTTAGCTCAGAGGTTTGCTTTAAAGTGAGAGTACCACGGGGAAAAGTATGCAACTGAGCAAGAATCGAAAGGGCCATAAGCTTGGCGGACAAGATTGCCAATGTGAAGATGCCTGCGGAGAGTCCACAGAATTTGCTTTTGACAGCAATGCGAAAGACGAAGTTCTCTAAGGTACAAGAACACGACTTTTCTGCAAATCAGATTTCCAGCAGGAAAAGGTGGAGGCCCGGGCCCTGGGCCATTGATAGGCTTCAGCGCAGCCCTGGTACAGTGTATCCTACTGGTCAGAAAGAATTTTGAGAGAAGCTCAGAAGTGAGCAGGAAGGGCTCGGAAGAAACACCATCGATGGTTCCGAAGTTCCTGAATTGATGACAGTCCGAGACCCTTCACATGCCGCTTCGACGATAAGCACCTTCAGGCTTCTTGGGAAGTTTGGCCCACGAGCAGGATACCGTATCGTCGAAGGGCTCGCCCCGTATCGACAGTGAGGGGCATCGGCCATCGGGCCGTTTACGGTTTGACCAATCAACGCTCGGGCGTTGGGATCCCCATGCAATGATTGGCGCATTGACTGGACATCGGCAATAATTCCATTATGGGACTTCGATTCCCGTCTCGACGGTGCGATATGCTCTGAAGCTGCATCGACGGTCAGAATCGCCTACTTATCGAAAGTCAAGAGTCAATCATGGAAAATTTGGTCAACTCAATATTTGGCGCCCAGACTTGGACTAACGGGCGCTTGAACTAAGATAGGCGCCCGGGAGACGGGTGGGGTTGGTTTGGTTTTTAGGGTGGGTTCGGGTACGGAGCGCGTAAATGTTTGGGTTAGGTCTCCTTGTCTGTGTGCCCGGGGGACTCCGATCTTAGTTCAACCGACCGTCTCTTAGTAGTTCAAGCGAACGTCGCCAGGGAGTAGGCCACAGTTCAAATCCATCCTAGTTGCAGAGCCCATTTTGCCAGGCAACCGTCTTCGCAGCATGGCAAGTTTCTTTTCGTAGCTAGGCTTCAAGTTGAAGTTGCATGTCTCGAACAACGATTATAAGTATCCTGTCTGGCATGAACCTCCGTCCGCTGGCCTGGTTAAGTAATTTTTGGCGTACCGGGCGCAGTCCGGGCATCCAACGGTGAAATCGTTCTATTTTCTAAGATCGGACGGTACGCCGATTGCCTTTGCTGAACAGAAGGCTGAGTCCATCCCCGCCTAAAGGTCGCAGAAAGGAGGGACAGCGCCCGAAAGTGGTGAAGTCCAAAATTGTTATTTTGCCCAGCACCTCAGACTGGCCGCCATGGCTGCCGACATGGCTGAAATGAGCTGGGAGCAGCACCCATGACCAAAATTTCTCAAACCCAACGGCAACCTGAAGCTATGTGCAACCTATAAATTGAATACCAGCTGCTTTCAAAGGTAAATTTGATGCACATTCTCCCCCCAAATCCAAAATGTGCCTTTCAACCCTAAAAGGAGCCTCGGAGGCGCAATGGAGGTTTTGTTGAAAGTCGCCGGGGCAACTATACATCAAATTTTGCAATCTCAACGGCAAGACTGCTCTACAAAAAGCAATCCTAGCTTGCTGAAATGCAAAGTTTGTGGAGAAAGACCTTCTACTCTCCCCCCACAGCCCGTCCCTGCCTCCTCAAGCCCTGAGCACAAGGCAGCCATTGCGGCAGTCTTCTGCTTCAAATTACTGGCTGTAGGTGTTCCGGTTTAGGCCTTGACTTCCGGGACTTTGGTTTTACTGAGCACTTTGTCAGTCTTGGGCAACCGCTGAAAGTGCCCGGGGATTCAGCGGAAGTGACCGTCGATGTCACTTCCTCTGGTTCTGAACCGTCCGATGCACATATTTATCTGAACATTCTAGGGGACAAGAAGTTTATGCCAGACAGGAGTATAGGTTATCCCACGAGTGCGAGAGAATATCGAAGTTTCGCGTCGAACGAGAGCGGATATTCCACGAGGGCCTCCGAGGCCCGAGTGGAATATGAAGCTCGAGGGATAATAATCATTATTACCTAGCAAAGCGCTTCGACTTTGCTTCGACTCCGAGAGCGCTTCTTCAAATTCAGCGAGAGGCGGGCAAGAGGCCCAAATCATTGAGCCAAGGGAGGCCTGTTAGCCGTGCTGGTGTAGGGGCTGAGGGCTTCTTTTGCCAATCCATTCGTTGGTACGCATTGCTGGTTCGTATGAGCAACCATGGCTCAAAAGATGACCGAAGAGCGGTATGCCGAAATCGAGCTGCTGCAGCGGTACAGGAGGGACCGCCGTTTGCTCCTCGAGTATCTTTGCGAGGCCTCCAGTCTCAAGAAGGTTGTGATGCCGCTGGGGGCTGTGACTCTGGCGGACGTTGATTTGGACAATGTTAGCGTGAATTACGTTCTGGAGGCCTGCAAGTCCCGGGGCACCCTGGACCTTACAGAAGCAGTCAAGCAGCATTTCAAGGAGCTGTCCATGGCGCCGAGCTTTGGGGCTGGAGATAGTGAGATTTTCCTGCTCGCCACCAACCCCAAGCACTCAGGAGGGCCCCCCTCGAGACCTGCCCCAGAAAAGCCTGGGCCGTCTTATGCTCATCTGGGAGGAGCGGCCTCACGCTCAGTTCCTGGAACTCCATCGAGGTCCTCCTCGTTGAAAGGAAAGGCGTCCCCACTGCGGCCACTCACTCCTGCAGAGGCTTACGAGGACGGCGTGGAAGAGTTTGATGACCTGGACGATGAGCCGCTTGCTAAGAAGCAATTTGCAGATAACAAGGAGCTAGTGCTCCCTCTGCCAGCATTTGAAACGGGGTTAAGCGACGATGACATTCGGGAGACGGCTTATGAGGTAGGGATGTGACCGGTTTCCTGCATTGATTGAAGAGAGCAGATAGCGCACATGGAGTAGCGTTTTACCTGGTGGCAGCATCTGTTCAGCTTTTTGTGGTTGATTATCTGAGCCATTCAATCAATGTCATACAGTGCGCCACGCTCCAATTGAAGATGCCTCCTTGTATTTGAAGGTAGGCTCTATAACAATAATAAGCGTGGGCTCTACTTGTCCTTTTGCTCTTGACTTGGAGATAGATCACGCGCTTTAAAGTACCAATTCTAGAGCGAGTCAATTTTCGGGGGTAAGATCAGGGTGTCAGGTTTTCCCTTAAATGTTGCAGGTGCTTCTTACTGCGGTTGGCGATACTGGAGCGTTGCAGCCACCCCCCAAGGTGGTGGAGGAGAAGAAGAAGAAGACGCTCCTGAGGCGTAATACATCAAAGAACAGGAGCAAAACGGCAGTGCCAGAGCCGGTGCAGGCTCATGGCCTCACCGGTTTGCTTGAGATAATTCGGGGACAGATGGAGGTGAGTTCACCGTCGCTTTACTTTCAGCAATCACGCTGCGCGGATTGCAACCTTATAGTACTGATTCAATCTTCTCCCCTTTCATTGCACCAACCAACATGCTTCAATCAGATGCGCCAACACACCAACCAACATCCTTCAATTGGACATGCTGTTACACAAACCAACATTCTTCAATGAGATGTGGCTGGCTTCCTTTGGATGGATTCATAGGTACATACCAGGATTGGATGCTACGTTCTATCTTCCAGAACGGTTCATGTTTGAGCTTTACCTGCAGGAGCAGAGACATTTTTGGAGTGCCCCAACAAATGGTGATTAGGCCAGTTAACCACTCCAGATTGACCAAGAATTTGGTCGAGATGCTGGTCATCTATTCATGTGCAAGCTTCTGACTGAGGGAACCTCCTCTGATATCCAGATTGCGGACAATGCGGATCGCCGCACCAAAGACGCCCTCCTGAGAGCGGCAGCTGATAGGCAGGGGCGCCGCATCAACACCCTGCTAGTTCCTCTGGAGCTGCTCGCCAATGTGCCCCCATCAGAGTTTGCAAGCAAGCGGGATTACATGCGGTGGGAGAAGCGACAGGTGTGGTTTCAAATACTGCCTTGTCAAGAACTGACCTTATTTCCGGAACTGATGCTTTGATTAGAGATGACCCTTCTCTTTCGACAGTCAGGGCTAACCCTGGTGGTCCCAGGGCTCTAGATAGGTCTGGAGTCACAGAGGTATACGTGATTCTGTAACCTCCCTTCAGACACAGGGGTCCAGATCCATCTAAGCAAAACGCCTCAATGGAGGCCTTTCTGTAAGTGATGGTGTCATATTTCACATCGTTTATACCAGGTAACCAGGTATTAAGAAGGGACACAAGTGGCGCCACCAATCTTACAAAAGGCAACTGGTCATCTGCTCTCAAATATCATCCTTGCCATTCTTGAACGTCATTAGACGATCAATGAGTCTGTTGCAGCCAGATCGTAGAGAACGGAAGCCGCATGCGTCCTTGACCACTCAAAAACCTCACAACTATCAAAACCGAGAGCTGAGAACATCTGGTGTGCAGCTGAACATCTTGGTCGAGGGCCTGGTGAACCAGCCTGCGGTCAAACTGAGCCCCTCCAACGAGCAGCTTGGAGTCAAGCTCAGACAGATTGTGGCCCGTGTAGAGGAGGCTCAGGTACGCCACCCTCCTTGCTCAAAGACTCCACTTTTGCTTCAACTGAAGAAGGGCCAACACAGATCTGCCATCCCAACCTTGTCGCCCCAACTGGAAACCTGCAAGCGGTCCCTTCCTCCGTCGTGTCTGCAGAGACATGCGCACCAATTGGGGGCCAATGTTGTAGGTTGTAAGAAATGTCTCCGCCACCGTGCTGCACAGCAGCAACAAAAGATCCCCAGCAGAACACAGACCTAGTCGTATCATCAAGGAAATTCCCCATGAAAGCTCAAATTCCATTTTGGAATTCTTTGGATAGATTCAAAGTCCTGATGTCAACCTGAGCCGCTTCTTCTTCCTCCCCTCTCTAGATGCTGCCGGGCCCCAATGGCCCGAGCCAGCACATGGAGGCGCTGCGCGACCTGCGCGCGGTGGCTACGGCCCTGGCGGAGCGCAGCAACCGCGGCGAGAGCAGCGATGAGGTCATCCACTGGGCGGATGGGTACCCGCTGAGCGTGCGCCTGTATGAGGCGCTGCTGTTTAACATCTTCGACATGTTCGACCCCTCCCAGCTCATCGAGGTGCGTTCCGCATATTCAACACCTGATATCCAGAGGAAGGAGGAAACTGTATCAGTACTTGCCGCTTATCTGGTCTCAGCCGTGGGCAATCCCCAGCTAGCTTCCCTCCATGTCTTGGGTGAGCTAACTTTGACAATTTACGATTCTGGGAGGCTGCTACGCTGAAAAATTGAGGGGTTTTCGAGGCTCTGGTCCGGCCCGTCCTTGAGTGGCCCGTACTTGTGTTGATCGTTACGCTCAGCCCCTGGAACGCATGTTAAGCCCCTCTGCAGTGCAATCGTCTCAGTGGCAAAGTTCGTCTCAACACGGGAGTCAAACTCAGCTGGATCTGACTCCTGTAGGCTTCACACAGAATGCATCAGGAACGCAGAATATCCAATAATCTCCTTTACCAGCTTCAAGGTTTCTTTTGCAGGAGATCGACGAGGTGCTGGAGCTGCTGCAGTCGACGTGGCGCATCCTGGGGGTGACACGTGCAGTGCACGACGTGTGCCTGGCGTGGGTGCTCTTCAAGCAGTTTGTGGTCACCGGCAACTCGGACCTGCTGAGCACGGTCGCCAGCCACCTCAAGAAGATGGTCAGCGATGGCGGGCAGAGCGCGCAGGTAACGCCGTTCAAACTCTTCTAAGTATTGATTGGACAGTTTTGAAGATGCAAGTTTCATTCCTCCAACCCGGACGTGAGTATTGTCCCAGTCCGAGCCGGTCTTCTTGCTGCTCCGTTCCTTGTGGATCTGCCAATCTGGAGGTTGCTACTTCTCATTATACAGGGCCAGTTCGGCAAACCATAAGGGGCTGTCGAGGAATGTTTCCAAGGTAGTCAGAAGCATACTTTCAACTAGTAAAGAGTGACAACCGTAATCAGCCTCCTCGTTCCTGTCACTGAGAAGCCCCTCGGCTAAAGCGCGACCAGTCCTCTGCTAAGCCCATCATCAAACAGCGTCGGGCAACAGCAAGCCTTGAAAAACCTGTTATAAATTGGAAAGCTGAAAATACATGTTAATACATGTTGATAAGTTGGAAATCCTGATTTTTTCTGTCCACTGTTGCAGGAGCGAGCGTACATGCAGCTGATGCGGACGGTCTCCGGGGAGGGGGGCAAGAGCTACTCGTACGTCCAGTCTGTCCTGGACCCCATCAAGCAGTGGGCCGACCGCCGCCTCAACGACTACCAGAGGGAGTTCCCCAACGGAGCGTCGGGCGTCATGGAGAGCCTCCTCAGCGTGGCGATGGTCTCGGGACGGCTGTTGGCGGACGAGACGGAGACGCCGCAGGTGAGGTGTTTTCAGGATCGTTCTTGCTGGCTGCTTTTCCTCCGTGTCATGCAGGCTTTGTCAGGATGCAAGGGAGGAAACGGAGTGAAGGCATTATCTTACGGAGGAGGGTTGCATCGACGAATTTTGACAGCTCTCCATCGTCTTTCCTTCCGTTCCAAGTCGAAATCGAGAGACATCAAAACAAACGAGAAGAATAAAAGAGACCAGAGAAATAAAAATCAGCCAGACATACTGCGCGCAATGATTGCAACAGCTGTTCCGGAGTACTTTTTCTTCCTGCATCTTGTCTGGTGACCGCACAGCACCCCCGACGACGACTCTGCCGCGAGTGATGGCGTGTGTCCTCACTATCTTACAGGGCTCGTTCATAAGCGCTGGGCGGTCGTCCGCAGCCGGGGAGCGGGCGGCTATGGTGAAGCAGGCGGAGGGCTATGTACGGTCGTCCCTGAGGGCAGCGTACTTGCGAGCGGTGCGAGACGTGGAAGGGCAGCCGTCGGATGACAAGCCGACCGTGGCAGTTCTGGCAAGGTACGAAGCAGCCAGCTACAAGTGCGCTGAGACTATCCGCGATGGCACTGCAGAATTGGGCGGTGGTTTTTGAGGGAAGCAGTAGAAATTGCTGGTTGACCTTTCTTTAGGGAAACCACTCGGCAAGGATTAGCAGATCTGGGAGCTTGTCAACAACTCTGTTCAGCAGGGAGAGTCTGCTTAGAATCACAGCTCAAACCTTTCGGAGCTAGTGCGCTTGAGCCAGCAGGATCACTTTCTGCTTTGCCTGAGACGTTGAGCACGAGGGCGATCTTGGTTGATAGTTGTCCACGGGCTCAAAGCTCTCCCGGGGGAAAGAGTTGTCACTCTCGTTGCTCGCTCCGTTCAGGCTGGTGCGCGAGATCGCCAAGGAGGAGGCGTCCAACTACTCGCCGGTGCTCGTGCGGTGGAACGTGAACGCCAAGGTGGTGGCGGCCGCGACGCTGCACGAGCTGTACCGCGGCGACCTCAAGCCGTTCCTCGACGGCGTCACGCAGCTCTCGGATGACGTCACGGCCGTGCTGCCGGTCGCCGAGGCGCTCGAGGCGTTCCTCATGGACATGACGGCGGGTAAGGAGCGGCGGGGTTGCTTGCATATTTTTAGGAGGTTTGAAACAACTTGCTCCTGTAAATCAGTCGTTTCTCTTGGTCTGTGGGGTTTACTCAGACACGCTTGTGTTTCATCTGCGTTATAAAGTGCAATCCCAGTGTTTTGCATTTTGATCCTTTAGGGCGACACATTGTGGACTACGGAAGCCTGTATTAAGTAAGCTAATACTCAAAACATCCGCTCTCTACAGGCGCCGACCAGACCGACGAGGGCGCCGCGATCCTGGAGAGCATGCAGCCGTTCGGCGTGAACGACATGTCCGCCACCCTGATCGGCCGCTGGGTGAACCACCAGCTGACGGGCCTCGGCCAGATGGTCGACCGCTCGATCGCCGCCGAGCAATGGGAGTCGCTCTCGCAGACGCAGCGATACGCGCCGTCCGTCGTGGAGCTGTTCCGGTGGGTCGGCCGTCTCAGCTCGTTCAGGCTCTCGAACGGCCGAGGTTTAGCATTGACATTGGGCACACTGCAAGGTGTGGCCGCCGTTTCAAAGGCGTGAACGGGCGATACATCTTCGCGGCATTGCTGGGTGTCAGCTTGCAAGCCAGTGCAAAAGTCGCCTTCTTTGTTTCTGTGCTTGCGAGTCTCTCCATGCCAGCATGCAGATCCTCACGAGTATTTGAGCGCTATCATTTGAGGAAACAGGACATGCGCGTTCTGCACGCCATCATGTATGCCCCCATGAGTACTTTGACCGTTTTCATTGCAAGAGAGTGGAAGGACTTTTGCTGATTAGATGGTTGTACTCTGAGAGTCACCCCACTAGGAATCCATCACCCCTTCTGAAAGTCCTGGCAGAAGCAATCAAGCACCAAGTGTCTGAACACTTCTGACATGATATCCCCGACCGTGTCTGACTGATATCCCCGACCGTGCAGGATAATCGAGGTGACGCTGGACCAGTTCTACGCCATGAAGCTGCCGATGCGGTCGTCCCTGCTGCGCGGCCTCACCGTCGGCTTCGACAGCGCGCTCCAGCAGTACATCACCAAGCTGCTCGGACAGACGGGCGACCGAGAGGACCTCATCCCGCCTGCGCCGGCGCTGACGCGCTACAAGAAGGACGTCGTCACCAAGGTACGTCAGCACGCTTTCTGTTGCTGCAAACTGCTCCTCAAACAAGGTCAAGTCTGGGCTTGGAGTTATGGTTGAAAAGCTACCATTTGCATGGGAAAGTAAGGAGCATTGGCGTGTATCTTGTTGCGTATTTCGAGAAGGCGGTACCAGTGAAGGGGCTCTTAGGCAACACACAATTGCAAGGATCGACAAGGCCCAGTTAGGTGCTGCTCCATTCCGTTGAACTAACAATGGGGCGTTCTTTCAAGCCAACTTTTTGTTCGCTCCATCCGATTGTTGACACCTATCCTTTGCTTTTGGGCCCCGAGTAAAGCTCGAAGCCGCTGTTCCCGCAGGTAAAGCACAGACGCACTTTGATGGGGCTTACAGGCCGTGTCCTTTTTTCATTCTAAAATCTTACCCTGTCCGACAACGCATCAAGATATTCGCTTGCTTAGATGGGTCGTGATACATAGGCGAACCTCCGCTCCGTCCTCTCCTGCAGGCAGAGAAGGACGCGCTGGCCAGCAGCCTGAAGAAGCGGGACCCGCGGATGCCGGACGAGGCGCGAGAGGCGCAGATCGCGGGGCTGACGGTCACGACGCTGGGCGTGCGGCTGAACACGCTGCACTTCATCCTGAGCCAGCTGGAGAGCCTCGAGAACAGCATCCGCCAGCGGTGGGCCATGAAGAACCCGCACGAGCCGCTCTCGCGAGGGTGAGGCCACGTGGCAGTTCCTGATTGGTTACGCGTCTGCAAGAAGCAGTGCTTTGTGCTTTCCGCCCGTGTGCTTGGAATTATTTTGGCTTTAATCATCGGTCTTCTAGAGGAGAGGTATGCTTTATCTTATGTCCTGCAGGACTAGATGCAGAATAAACACTTTTGAGGTTGATTGCTCTCTTAAGTCCCCAACAAAAAGCTGACTTCTCACCACCGACGTGTTTCAAGGGACCTCACCAACCTTACCGCTTTGTCGCAACCCGAGCAGGCAGGAGAGGGTCAGCGAGGAGCCCTTGACAAGTTGTTTCACCCGTAAACGAGCAGGTTACACGATTTTCAACGAGCTGACGAAGCTGTGCAGCGCTCTTGAGGTCCATCGCATCGCTTTTTCACCACAACTACTGTGCTTTCCACGAAAAGCCCACACGACAATATTGAACTTTAAAAACGCAAATCAAACGTGTCAGCAAATCCTGCCCTCGTTTGCGCAGCCCGAGCCGCAGGGGGAGCGGCTCGGAGGAGCCCCGCAAGTCGCCGCGCCCGCGCTCCATCTCCACGGGCTCGAACCTGGAGGACATGCACGGCGAGTTTTTCGCGGGGACCAAAAAGGCGGCGACGGCGGCGATCGAGCGGCTGGCCGACTTTCTGGGCACCAAGGTCGTGTTCTGGGACCTGCGCGGGAAGTTCGTAGATGCGCTGTACAAGACGAGCGTGGCGGACTGCCGCATGGATAAGATCGTGACGGAGCTGGACGCGGTGCTCTCGGAGCTGTGCGAGGTGGGCGGGGAAGACTTTTTGTCGGAATGTTCCTTCCCTTGGGAAGGGTTTTCGCTTGTTAGGGTACATATTAGGGTTTAGTTATGGACAAGATCTTGACGGAGTGCTGCCGGAGCTGTGCGTGGTGAGCGGGGAAGACTTGTTGGTATTCTCCTTCCCTTGGGAAGGGATTCGCTTGTAAGGGTACAAGAGCTTTATTGAACTGGGGTTTGGTGATGGATAAGATCGTGACGGAGTTGGACGCGGTGCTGTCGGGGCTGTGCGAGGTGGGCGGGGAAGACTTCTGTTGGAATTTCCCTTAGCTTGGGAAGAATTTTCGCTTGTCAGAGTACGAGAGCCTGGGAATGTTAGGGTTTGGTAATGGACAAGATCGTGACGGAGTTGGACGCAGTGCTCTCGGAGCTGTGCGAGATAAGCGGGAAAACATCTTTGAAAACTTTGTTGAATGCTTCCTTTTAATTGAAACTGTTCTCCCGTGACGTTCAGACTGTATAGTTTCGGCGTGGAAAGCACAGGTGGCCAAGAATCGAAAGTGCCAGAAAAGACGTTTTAGGCAAAGGCTTGTCCGTTCGGTGTGCAAATTGTTGAGACGCCTTGAAGTTGTTGAGATCCTTCTGACGAGCGGTCGGTTCGACACTCCTGTTGCACAGCCTGCTTTCTGCTCTCCCCGCCCACTCTAACAAGCCCGCAGCGACTCAAGTTTTGACTCGTGGCAGTCTCTGCTTCTGCAGGTCATTGCAGAGCCGCTGCGAGATCGTGCCGTGCTGAGCTTGCTGCAAGCTTCGCTGGAGGGGCTTCAGAGAGTGCTTCTGGACGGCGGGCCCCTGCGCGCGTTCTCAGCCGCTGATGGGGAGTTGCTGGAAGAGGATCTGACGGTCCTAAAGGTGCGAAGACTCTCGTCATTCAGCATGCTTCGTTTGTCGACCATAACTCTCCGATGCTTTGCTTACACACAAAAATGTGGCCGGTGATGTGTGGAGTGTGCATGGTGTCCGTACGGAAGCCTCGCTAAAATTGCTATTCGCCATTCCTGCACACGCACTACTTCTACCCTCTTCTTCCTTCAATGCGGTGTTTTGGGATCGCGGAGGGTGGCGCATGAAGAACTCGCCCGATCAAAAGAACGAAATCAATCGAACACTTCCAAACCTGCTCTTTTTTTGATGAAGAACGCTCAGACTGCTAACGATCTCTCAATTGACGCATGCAGGACTTCTTTATTGCGGACGGCGATGGGTTGCCACGGACCGTTGTAGAAAACTCCGCCGCAAAGACGGCGCAGATTCTGCACCTGTTTGAGTTGCCGACGGACCAGCTCACCGAAAACTTCCAGTCGGCGAGTCGAGAGATGGCCGGCAGCAACGGCACGGCGCATTCGGGCACTGGTCGGAGCGCGACGGACGCTGACACGCTGTTGCGAGTGCTATGTCATCGTGCCGATCGAGACGCGTCCAAGTTCCTGAAAAAGAGCTACAAGCTGCCCAAGACGGAGAGTCGATAGAAAGAGCTCTAGAAAGCCGCGCGTCGCGTTTGGCCGTTGTATCTTATGCAAAAAGTTCTGTCGTTGAGAGCACTTTTGTCAGTGCATGAGTTGTAATAGTCCTCCTTATGTAAGATCTTGAAGTCCAGAAGTTACACACTAACGAGGTAACTGTCGTTGCTCACAAGGTCAGACACTCTGCCTGATTCTGAACCTGTCTTAGTAGCTTGGCAAAAGTAGGAAAGTGTTTACGATAAGTGGTGGATAAATGTAGCCTAGCCTCTGTGACGCACATGTTGTGTCATGCTAACACTTTTCCTCTGTTGCATATCTGGTCCGCAGCAGCCCCAGAAAGAGAGTAAGCGTGTGCTCAGGATTTTGAAGACAGGTTGCATGACATCTATACGGGCTGTTAGCCGATCAGTCTAGCTCAATGTACACCCCTGACGTCAAGTTCCGAATTGTATCGAGCATTTGATTATCATAAAGTCAACCCTACGCCAGGCCCTTTCACAACGGGCCATGCATGCACCGTACACATGATTGATCACATCGATGTCGTATAGAGGCAGTTACTAAGTTACTTACAACAGCTTTGATGTGCGCATCATGGGTGACGGTCGATCGAGCTGCGACGATCGGGTATGAGCTCCAACGCGGAGAAATATTTCGTCGCCCGCTCCTGATCGGTTCCCTAAATGTCGACCATGATTCTGCATGGCATCCCTGCCCAGATGGCCTGTTCGGGCAGCCGCACGCGCATGCTATTCAGAGAAATGTATAGATCATGCAAAGATCATGCATGGCGCACGCGTCCGGTCGGATCCAAGACTTTTGCATGAAGTACGTGATGATTGAGCTGCGTCCGGCATGCCATGTGATGCATAAAAGCATATGCAGTGCATAACGCATATGCGAATGCTTCAAAGCTCGGCGTGCAATTACCGAGAAGCTGGTTGACACTAGATATTTCAAATCACATAGAGCCGGTCGGCCGCGCTGTGCTGTGTATGTAGATTGAGTGACACCAAGCTAGCTAGCCTTGCTTTACACATTCTTCTGATATCGCGAGAGTTTAAAAAGCCTAATATAGATGGTGCGCTAGCTGGGTGTCACTGGAAATACCCACAAGGGAATCAAGAGTTTTAAGCCGTAATAATCTTATGTTTGAGCTCTAATTCTCCGACTGTTCTCACAAGCTTTGAAATATTCGCACCATTTGAATCCATGCCAGGCCCCCTGGAGTTCAATCTACCCAACCATTGTTCAAGCAAAGCAAAGCCTCCAGCCTTGAAGCCGGGTTGGACTGTCAATGTTTTTCAATGCTTTCATCTGATCTCTGCCATCATTCTAGGTAGTACGTATCCTTTGAGAAGTATTTACGAAGTATGCTCGCCGTCCAGCGCTTATATCGGGCCAACCAGGATATCTGGATGTTACCAAGTTTACCTGCTCTTACGGTTCCCTAGCAAGGGCACGTCATCTTATACCTCGTCCTGCTTCTCATGTTTCCTTATATTCCTCAACAACACAATCCACGTCACCTCCTGTCATACGTCTCTCGTATCTCCCAGCAATTCAATCGGCCGTGAAATCGAGCGAGCGGCCGAGCGCTCGAAACAACTCCTAAACAACTATTTACATGGAGTCGTTCTCGCGCCTCTCGGCGTCCGACATTGCGGCCGCAAGCGCGGGCGGCGCGGACGCGGCCGCGTGGCCCTCGGGGGCGGGCGCCCCGGGCGGAATGCTCCCCTGGCGCTGGAGCCGTTCCTGGCGCATGCGCACCACGTAAACGGAACCGGCGCCCAGGAGAAGCAGGAAGCCGACCGGAACGAGGAGGCCGATCGCGACTTTGGAGCCCACGTTCAAGCCGGCCTGCGGGATATGCGGGAGCGGAACTTGTGGCTCTTATTTGTAGGAAGACAATTGAGAAATTGGTCCAATACAAAGAAACCTCTCAAAGACGGCTTGTCGACAGGTTAGTCAAATCGAAGACTGATTAGTCATAGGGAGCTTTGGAAGCAGGAGAACAATACATTTTCAGCAAACCGTCTCCCTGGGTTTCGAATCTCACTCGAGAACTCAAACTCTTTAGAGGCGGCTTCTCAATGTTAGCTCGATTATTTTTAGGGAACTTTGCAAAAGGTTGTAATCAGCAGCGAACGCTCTACGGGTCTCTTTCATTACTTGAGCACACTAATTCAAAGCGGGCGGTTCGAACGCTCAGAACGTGACACGTGGTGCCTCACCGTGCTCGCGGAGCCCGCCTCGCAGAGGCACGTGGCGGGGTCGAAGGTGGTCCCCGACGCGCAGACCATTTGGTCGTTGGAGCACGCGATGCACTGGTCGGCGGAAATTGCGCCTGGCGTCGCCGTCGTGCTGCGGTCGTACGGGCAGCTGGTGCACGGGAGGGTGCTGACGTCACCCCGATACGAGCCCAGGGGGCAGGCTGCGCAACGCAGAGAGTAGGCTTCGTCAGCCACCGGGAATGGATTTACCGGCTATCCTCACTTAAGGTACTTAAAAGTCCAGACTTTCTTCTGTGTATATTTTATTTGCGGTCGTAAGGGCAGCGGGTGCACGGGAAGTTGCTGACTTTACACCGGTAGGAACCCAGGGGCAAGCTGCGCGGAAAAAGAGTGCGCTAAGCCAGTACACGGGGTTCAAACTTGCCACTACTTCTCGAAAGGGGACTGGCAAACTTGTGATCGCCTCTGATCTCAGTTCGTTTCGTGTTTAGACTGCAGCTGGTCTGTAGAGCGGTGCTTAGAGAAGCTGACGGTATCATGAGAGGGTGCTGACGTTAATCCGATAGATTCACGGGGGGCAGGCTGCGCGGGAAAGAGCTCAAGCTTCTTATCCTTCGAGAAGCAGTGGGCTCGCCCCGCTTTCCGGAAATCAGCATGGACAACAAAGTTGTGGCATTGAGCGTTATAAGGATAATTGAAGGCTACAGCAGTTTCTGCACGCGGGTTTTGAAGAATGGGTCATGTGGATTCCGTTTAATGGAGGATTCCCTTCCCGCTGAATGGAGCTCGTAACCCCAAATTGGTTGCCAAGGTCGGAGGCCTTTTGTTACGGGCAAAAATCTCGTTTGCTCAGCGTGGAGCGGGATTGAGGGACTGAGTATCGAGTGGACTCGTGTTTTTCGTAGGCACCGCTTGTTTCGTAGACCGCCGCGAATTCACCGTTCGGCCAAATACATTGCTCGAGATCTTTGAATTGGACATTTCAGTTCCTCTGCTCAACTTGAATTGTCGGCAAGAAGGAACCTTGACTGAGGGAACGTCAAGAAGAGGTGACAGCCATGTATTCGAAAGCAAAGAAGAGGATAAAGAGAAAGACCGCCCGGGAAAAAGATTACCCGAGCACTTGATGCCTGCGGATCCATTTGGGCGTACTTCGTCAGACACAGGAAACGCCCTCCCTATTCTTAGGTGTCAGCGAGAAGGCCAGCTTGATCAAAGAGCGCTAAGTAAAGGTGAAACCCATGTATTAAAAAGAAAGAAAAGAGTAGAGCGCCAAGCACAGGTGGCCCCCATGTATCAAAAAGCAAGAAAAGAGTAGAAAGCGAAAGACCGCCCGGGAAAAGCTCACCCGAGCACTTAATGCCCACGGATCCCGCATGGTACCACGCCCCGGCCGTTGTGAAGCCTGCGGAGCACTGGCAGAAGCCGTCGACGCACGCCGCGTTGAAGCCACAGTCCGCCGCCACCGAGCAGTCTGCGGAACGGCAAAACGGAACGGTTGCGGAATGGCGGACAGGACTGCATTCTCTGACGGTGTGTCGTCGTTTGGACAGCGGAGGCTCTCTTTGTGGGTTGCCAAGCAGGCGCTTTGTCGAAAACCGCCTTAAGGATAAGCGAGGCTTGGCAGTAAAGCGAGTACTTGAAGCAATTTTATTCTTTCGAAACAGCGAAGAACACTCCCCGCAACGATCTGATTCTCTGTACCGTCAAGCACCCGTATTGACATTTTGAATTGTCCAATATTGACTCGTCATTCTGAGGCTTTTTCAGCGAAGTTAAACATGGGAGATCGAGAGCAAGTGGTATGATCGTCAAAGACGATGGCGTAGAACGGTAGACGGAACGTCCGTGAGAGAACGAAATTCATGCTCCCACTCCCAAGTCACGGCCCTTGAAAGACACCGTCGGGAATTGAAGAGAGCACATGAAAGAAATGACGTGGCTCTGACTGGTTTCACGGGCGAGCATCGTTGAATTGCGGGCTTCGGATAAAAAAGTGGGCATTGAGGCGCAATGACAACTCAGACCGTTACTTTTTCCAAAAGGTACGAGACGTCTGTCGTGTGACCAGACGCGGGCAAACCTCGAGAAACATTTCTTATACAATCCTCACAGAAGTGCAGAACCGTTCAATCCGTCAGCAAAACTCTTTCAAATACCGAGACATCGAGGATCAAAGAGAAAAGCACTGCTTACATTGAGGGCCGTTGCTGACCGTCCCGTTCACCAGGTCCCCATTTCCGTCATACACCAAAAAGTACCCGTTCGCCGTGTCGGGCCGCTCGCACTGGCTCCCCGACCAGCCAGTGCCGCACTGACACGTGGCGTTCCCACCGACAATCTGACACGTGCCCTGGCCCCCCGAGCAGTACCCGGGGCAACCCGCGCACTCCCCGTTGACACTAACGAAACCGGTCGCACACTGCTGGCAGTCTGCGCCGGTGTGGCCGAGCGCGCATTGCGAGCAGTCGATGCCGGTCCAACCGGGCGCGCACGAGCAGGCGGGGCTGGTGCCCACGGGATCGTTGAAGAGGCACGTGCCGTGGCCGCCGCACTCGGCGCGCGACGTGGAGTTGTAACCTGGCGGGGACGAGGATTTTGTTAGTGTCATTTGGAGAAGGAAGCTTTGAAACGTTGGAGTTTTCTGAAGTGTCATTGCGAAGTCTCCTTTTGAAAGCTGTCGCTTTGGTACACAACCGCCGAACTCAGCACGCGACGTGGAGTTGTAGCCTGGAGAGGAGAGGCGTTGAAAGATTTCAAATTCTCCGCCGTAAGAATGCAAAGTCTTCGCAAAGAATCGTCGCTATTAACGGGCTGTTGTTGATGCACTCGGCGCGCGACGTGGAGTTGTAGCCTGAGGAGGGGAGAGGATATTGTGAGTTAAAATGTGGAAGAGGAGGCGTTGGAAGGGTGAAAGCTTCGCATTGCGTGTGCGAAGTGTCTTTTTAAAAGCTGTCGCTATGGTGCTTTGGCCGCTGCACTTGGCGCGCGACGTCGAGTTGTAGCCTGAGGAGGGGGATGTCAGGGATTGAGGGAGGAAAAAGCTTCGGAAAGCTCAAGTCTTTTGGAGTATGGTTGCGAAGCTCGTTTTTGATGTGGTCGCCATGCACGTGCCGTGGCCGCCGCACTCGGCGCGCGACATGGAGTTGTAGCCTGGGGTCAGGGTCGAGGTCAGTATGGTCTGTTAAGGGGTTGAAGTTTGAGGTATGCTGAGGGGGGGGGTCTGAAACCTCTTTTCGGTGCAATCAGCTTCCAGGGGTGAATCAGGAAGTGGGTCCAGCTAGGTGTCATGTATTGGCCGTCGGCTGACATGATTGATCTAGGCTTCGCTTCGCAAACCTTTCGAGGAAGGCAACCTAAGGGCTTGTTCAAAGCCAGAGAATAAGAGAAGACTCACTACTCCGTACAAAGTCCTCCCCCCCGAAAACTCGTTTTGCCGGGCAAGGTCAGTCCTTCATGAAGCTCGAGTTACTCTGAGAGGTGTTTCTTCGCAAGCTTTCGGTGTAGGTAACGGACTAATATTCTCAGCCAATCCGGTCTCAGCGGTTTTACTCAGCAGCAGCTCGACTCGTCATCAAGAACAAGATATCAGCCCACCAGCGTCACTGATCTCCTGTCCGTGTCCTGACGCACGTCCCGTCCACCTGCAGCTTCTACTACGTCCAGATTTTCCATCAAACGCTTCCCTGTATTTTGCCTTTCAGAACTAGAGGCTGGGGTTTTTCCTCACCGGGGCACTGCTGGCAGAGCGTCCCAGCTGCGGTGGTCACCCCGTGGTACGACTGGGGACACATGCAGAACGCCTCAGAAGTGGTCGGGTTGACCTGGCAGCTCCCCAGGGAGACGCACGCTGGGGAGGGAAGAATGACGGTAGTGTCAAGGTAACATAAGGCACGACAAAGCAACCAACTTTACGCATCGTTTTGTGGGAGATTGCTTCTATTGAGCGCTTCGTGAAGAAGGGATGTTAGCAGGGTTGACAGAGGGGAAGGAGAGGAGGGGAACGGGCTATTCGAAGATCCGCAAGTTTGGTACTTGGATTGTGCACCCGAATTCTTACACACAGTGGGATGCTTGCCAGCCGGCAGCTGAGATAGAGGAAGAGAGGGAATAAGGAAGGAAAGCAGTCAATCTGGTGTGAAGCCAAAATGAAACCTCTTTGTATTTGGAGCTTGGCTTCCCCCCCAAAATACGCTCCAATAATCTGAACCTTCGGAGCAATGGCCAGCCAATGCTCAAGAACGTTTCGGGCCCAGCTCAAGAAGAGAGTAACGGCTCAACCATTGCATACCGTTCCTTGCTACGTTGTTACAAGCTCATTGAATCACGAAACAACGGAGCCCGTGTCAATGCCATTGACAGCCTCTCAGCTCGAGGTGATACAAGGGGGTTGTCTATTGATGCAGCCTTTGATCGAATGAACTCTCAACACCTCAGTTTCTGTGCATCCTTGTCAGTCTCCGCAAACCAGCAACACAAAGTGACCACTTTAGCGGTGCAAGACCTCTCAATGTCCAAAGTCGTAAGAGAGGTGACCCGAGGCTGCTCACGGCATTTTGAGCAGACGAGCGGGGAGGCGCTGGTCCGCACGTAGCCCTCCTTGCATGTGGTGCAGACGCCCTTGCTGTTGGGCTCTTGGCCCTCTCCACATGTGTCCACTGCACAGCAGAAATCTATGCTCAGGACGTTTTCCTATTTCGTAGATGCTGAAGTTTCTTGTTCCAGCACACCTGCATGTCTAGCCTGCTTCCTGCTAAACCTCCACCCGACCTTTGCTGTCTCCTTCAGGTGCGCGTATGAAAAGTTTCTGGATGGGAGGACAGCGTTGCATGCATTGTTGCACGCTGAGTCAGAAGAACGGGTTTGGTGCATTACAACTGAGGCATTAGAGGAGAACACAGCAGTAGCGTGCAACCCCAATGGGCTCCAGGCACCCTACTATGAAGGAACCTGGAATCAAGTCACTCCCCTGCGACCAGGCTGTCATTTATTAGCATGACAGATGCCTCCTGAAGTCACTGCCTGACTCATAGCCATGTCCAAGGCTTTGATTGCCACTACCCTTGCATCTCGTTGGGCAAAGTAACGTCGCCTTGATCAGAACAGTGAGGCAGCTTTATGTCCTCCCTATCGAAGATGCAATTACAAATGGCAACACCGCACAAGACGGGCAGTGGACGAGATCGATGTTTGAATTCAAACGAAAGAGGGTGTTACCCAATCTCAACGTATCATTATAGACTCTATCAGACAATACTCAATGCCGTTGGAATCATAAAGATGTGGAGTGTAGAGTTCAGCATGTGCTGGGTCAGACGCGGACGTTTCTCTTCTGGAATGCAGGAACGAGGGCTTACACAGATGCCTGTGCTGCGAGGACGCCACGAAGCCCACTGAAGCCAGCAGCAGCAGCAGGGAAAACCTTAAAGCAGCCATTGATGGCTGCAATCGTCCCACCGCAGAATGCTTGAAAGATTAAACTCTGTCTACCTGTACTGAAGGAATGCTGGTCGATCTTCGTCAGGATTGCTATCTCTCCTCCTCTAGACTCTGGGTCACACTGCAGATCTGCGTGAGAATTGAAGTGTCGGAAGACAGTCAGGCACATGGGCATGGATGCACTTGCTAGAACACACTATCAAAGCTTGCCTGATCTGTATTTGCCATTTTTCATCACTCAGCGCGCCGAAGACAGATTTTGGGGTTGCGGGGAGCACCATTGTAGACGGCGACCATAAGTTTCAAAAGGCGCGGCGCTGGACCGAAGAGCCGAGTTGGGCAGTCGCCGGCACTCGGCCTGAGCGAGGTAATCATTACAACTCGTCATACCAGACTCATGTGCCTCTAGGCTCTTTTGACGGCGTGAAGGTCGGAAATAAGGCCACTTATTTACCATAAGGGGCGACGATCTTGATGTAGAGACTCCGCTCTTACTGAGTCCATAATTCCCATTTCCCATTTTGATTTTAGTACTAAGAATTCTACAGGCGCACGTATTGTCCCACTCCAATCGTAATATTGCAACTAGCTCAGACCCATACGACTCACAAAGATTACATAGCCCCTCGGCCTAGGCCCTAATATCTCCCAATAAGCTGAGAGGAAAGTTCAGTATTACCCAGGTAGGTGTCAGGTGATCATATGCCAGGCCAGTAGGTGTACA